>CAUYPK010090478.1:0-10415 GCA_963574355.1 Loris lydekkerianus
CCATAGCAACCTCTCCTTGGAAAATAGTGTAGAGAGCAGGCAAGTTTTCCATGGTCTCAGGCCTTCCTGAATTCATCCTTAATGTTCTATGGGTCCTCCATTTCTCTTCTACTAAAACTAATTCAAGTGTCGCAGCATCAGATCCAAGACATCCAGCTGCAGTGTCGCGCAAAACGCCAAACCTATTATTCTTTTTAAAGATGCATAAATATGTTTTCATAGTAAGATTCATGCTGATTTAATATTTTGAACTAATCTATAAAGAACAACATATAATTATGTAGCATTTGCTGCCATTCCAGATCTGAGTTTCTGGAGATCCCTGTTTGTGAAAAGAAAATGGCATGACCTGTGTGATTAAACCTCATTACCTGTAGGGAAATATGTAGGTGAGAAAATAGCCAAACCAAATAGTTTTGTGATTCTTTTTTTGTTCTTTTGTAAAATGAAAGCACAACCCATTCAAAGTTTACATAGTGTTGTTCATATAAAACCTTCTAAGGTGAAGTTATCAAAGCAGAGTGGACATAGCAAATATTTGACTGCTATTGGAAAATTGTAAATAAGACCCATTTGACCACAATAGCTTTAATTTTTTGATGTTCAGTTTAAGGACAAGCATTCAACAAACATTTACTCTGAGTAATCTACCATGTTGTTTGAGAGCGTAAGCTTTGAAATTAAATAGAACTAGTTTGTTTTCCCATACCACAATTTATTGTCAGACTTTGAGTGAATTTCTCAGCCACTGACTGTCTTAGTGTCTTCAGCTGTACATTTGGGTTCTTAAAAGCTACTTTTCTAGGTAATAGGATTCAATAGGAAAAGTGTGTGTTGCTCACTATAGCAAGCACTCAATAAATGGTTACTGCTAATCCAAACCATGTGTGACACTATGCTGGGTATACTACATACAAATATTTTTTAAAAGCACTATTTGGTATTGAGCTTTGGCTAAACTATGAATCTGTATTCATGGATGACTAATGCAGCTGGGTAGATACACAGCCCATTCCAATCAGCCACATTAATGAGTTGTCTGTATTACCTATATTATCAAAAATATATGCCATACAACCAATGCTAAATGAGGTCTTTATGTATAAACGTTGAAAAATGTATGAGTTTTCCAGCTCTGATGGAAAACCCCTGGTGGGATATAAATTGACTAGGGTTTTTCAGTATAAAATATCCTAATTGTAAAATGTATTTTAGGAAATTCATTATACCCTTAATATTTTTACAGTGACATCAACATCGTACCCCCTTAATGTTTTGAAATAAAAAATAATAAAATGCTTTAGAGGAAAAAGTAAATGACTCTGAAAAAAAATATTTCTTTGCTCCATAGTGACTCACTTTAAAATAAAATTGGCATTTCGGGGTAGTGCCTGTGGCTCAAAGGAGTGGGGCGCTGGCCCCATATGCCAGTGGTGGCAGGTTCAAACCCAGCCCTGGCCAAAAACTGCAATAAAATAAAATAAAATAAAATACAACTGGCATTTAGAAAATAGGTATGGTTTTTGTTGCTCAGAAGCTTTACATGAAAAACTTGAAGGTAGTCAAAATAGCATTCCTTAAGCATTTACAGGTTTCTTGGTCAATCCTTATAAATAACTTTATAATTAAAAGGGAGAGTCCTCCAGGATAAAATCACATGTAAAATAAATCAAAAAACACAACCTTATATATTTTCTTCCAAAGAGTACATTTAATTTAATGCAGGATTACCCATACAATGATGTTGTTATTTCATTGAGAATGATATATTATTTCTCACGAGTAGAACTTTCGGGTACATGATAAGCCCTGATCATTTAAAGGACATTACTTATATAGTAGGTTATATGGTAGATGAGCCAAAGACAGGTGTTTTCTACATCATCAAGTCTCTTTGTGCATTCATCAGCTGATAGATCTACAAACATACCATTAGGAAGATGCCAAGTTTTTCTTTTGTCCCACTTACAAAATTTAGTTCTCCAATTAAATTAGCATTTTATTCAGAAAGAGCTGTCAGCTTGCAATATGTGCTTGCCAAATTCTGTTCAAAAAGATTATTCCCGAGGCTCAGCAAGGTTCTTCTGAATCAGAAGAAGATTCGTTATAAGTTTGGACTATTGTTTGAGCTGTTCTTCAGCAATTTGTATTTCCTGGATCATGTATTAGGTGTGACTATAAGGGATGCATCTGGTGTTCTTAGGTAGCTTGTAAAGGGGTTCTCAAGGCATTTGCAAAAGAAAAGTTTTTTAAAATGTCTTCAACAACTCCAACCATTGTAGGAATATGCTCTTACCTTCCTTGGCTATGACATTGAAAGGTCATTTTAATTATTTATTCTGTGCACAGCTGAGAGGTTTCAGAGATCAGGTAGACTTTTCTCTATCCTCAAGGATGTTATAGTCTAGTTAAGTAGATTTACAAGTCCACAGGTATTTATATACAGCGTGATAAGTTCTCTGATAGAAGAAATATGGGTGCTGTGGAAACGCAGAGGAAAGGTAGACAACCAAGTTAGAGAAGCCTTTATAAAGGCATGAAAATACACATTTGGATAGATAAGTTCTTGGAAATACATGTCTCATATACTGCAACATTATGTTTTTAAGTCATATTTTGGCATCCTCTTGAGTGGCTAAAGCCTTAACCAAAAATTCTAGATGTTTATACTAAACACTATAGAATTGGGGTTTTTCCCCCCTCTACTGTAAAGAATTCATGTACTCAGGATTAGAAATAAGATTGAGAAACTTTATTTGGCCATATGTGGTGCATATCTGGTCTATGAAATGTAGGTCAGCTTATGGAGGTGGCAGTGTAGGGAGGTGCTCCACTTTGGAGGTTCTACTGTAATTGTGGTAAGTCTTCAGGCCATAAAGAACATGGATGTTTTGAAGTATAGGACCAAGACAATTCTATATATGTTTCTTTTTTTATTAAGTCAAATACACATATATCATGAATATATTTATGCATATGTGGGGTACAATGTGTTGATTTTTTTTATACAATCTGACATGGTTACATCAAACCAATCAACATAGCTTTCACCTCATTTACTTGATTATTGTGTTAAGGCATTTATGTTCTACACTTGACAGATTTTACTTGTACCCTTGCAATGTGCTCCATAGGTTTGTTCTTAAAAGGAAAAGATGATTCTAATTTTGACCCCTAAGGTGTCAATGACTCTTGCTATATGTTTAGTAATGATTCTCAAGTTGTGACTTTCTTGAAGGCCCTCTACGAACCAATCAAGCCACAACCCTTTGGATCCATTTTTCTTTGAAACCTCAAAGATACTTACCTACCTTAAAACTGAATTCTCAGTCTCGATGCCCATAGCACTGTGGTTACGGTGTCAGCCACGTACACCGAGGCTAACAGGTTTGAACCCAGCCCAGGCCAGCTAAACAATAATGACAACTGCAACAGAAAAATAGCCAGATATTGTGGCGGATGCCTATAGTCCCAGCTACTTGGGAGGCTGCGGCACGAGAATCACGTAAGCCCAAGAATTTGAGGTTGCTGAGAACTGTTACACCACAGCACTCCACCCAGGGCAAGAGTGAGACTGTCTCAGAAAAATAAATAAATTCTCAAGTAACAACTATTACCCATAAATGTCTGTCTATGAGTTAAAAAGAAATCCTCTAGCTAAGAACTGCAGAAAATGTTTATGCACATATTCAGATAATTTACTTAAGACAATGAAGGAGAGAAGAAATTCTAGTATGTTCTATAGAACCAGAAGGGAATCCCTTCAGTTTCCACAGAATGAAACCAAGGCTTCATAAATAATGCCTGCTAAAATGAACAAAGGACAAGATTATAAGTAAGATATATAAACACAGGGAAAGTGTAATTTTAAATATAAATAAAATACAACATAGAATTGGCAACAGATGTTAGTCTGAAGTTAAACTTTTAGCTTTATTACAAGGAATCATCTAGTCTAGAACAACATCTTTCAGGAATCGAAAGTAAAAATAAATGAAACATGCCACATATGTAACACTGTAGGTTTTCAGAGCACTTTTCTGATATGAGAATGGAAAAAAGTAGTTTTAAGAAGCATGGGAGAAGAGAAAATCTGTAAATGAAGTTCCTTTCTCCAAAACAGTTATTGAACTGAATTATTATCAGGCATGCTTTTGTTTACACCAGGGCTTCAGGAATAAATTGGGTTGCACCTCATCAGCAGTTACATTTGAAAACTGTGAAAAACTAGGGCAGGGGTCAAGAACCATGAGTAGGTGGCACAGGAGTCACCAACAGTTGACAGTTATGAGCAGCTTCTCATGTACAGGATAAGGCTACTGGCATAATGATCTAAATCACACATCCGAACACTCCGGCGTGCCCAGCGCTGAAAGCCCAAGCCCCTTGGTATAATGGAGACCAGTGATTTTCAACTGGTGTGCCATGAGAGGAGCTTAGGTGGACCTCAAAACTTATTAAAGATTAAGTAAATTATTTTCAAGAGACGTTCAAAGCACAATAAGTATATTCTTTTTTTTTTTTTTTTTTGATCAACATAATTTAAGTGGGCTGTGAAGGTTTAACTATAAGTTTAAGTGTGCTGTGAGATAAAAATTAGGTTGAAAAACACAACAAACTTCTAGAGACCAGCCTGCTTACTGATCCAACCCAAGTACTGTGGTCCAGAACCACACCCCAACTGACAATTACTGACACCAAAAAACTCAGCTTCGGCTGGGAATATCCCTGCTCCAGCTAAACTGACTCAATCAACACAAAGGTCTAGCTTGAAAGCCTTTCCCACTCACCACCACTCTCACCCCCGCCCCCACTCCTCCAAACAAAACAAAAGCCACATGCTCCTCTATTTCTGTCATCAGGGCTATATTCCTGACATAACTCCTAGCACCCGCATGGCTCAGAACTATCATCACTGTCACCTACTCCCGCCCTGAATGCTAAAACAGCATCTTATTCCACGCCAAACACCTGAGTCTCAGGGCATGTCTGAGTTGAACAAATGATAGCTAACCTTCACCTCAGCCAGACCTGAACTCATCACCCACTCCACCTTATAAAATGATCATTCGAATCAACAAAATGTCCATGACCAGTCTCACTCATTGTGAGATTATGAAAGAACAGGCATTTGTACCTGAGATCCAGACTGTTGCATTGGAACTGAAAAACCAACCCCCGACTCCCTTAAGAGACATCGCAGACTAGGAGATTATATTCAAGTATTTGTATGAACTAAGTCTACATAAAATTTAACTTTGAAAGTTTACTTAATAATCCTCTCTCTTCAAATTAATGTCAGGAGCAAACAGCCAACAACTGAAGGATATAGACTATTTCACTCTCAAATGTCTATGTTTATATGCATACGCTTGGCATATGTACAAGAAGCACTTTGCATAGATTATCCCATTTTACTTATTTAATTTTAATAACCTTCTGTGATACTACTTTTCTAATTCACGGGTCCAGAAATCAAAATGACAGATTGAAAGGCCAAAATTCAAGCTGAGATCCACAAGACAAAAGAAACTCATTCTTTCCATTATAACATGCTCATGAAACCACATCGAAACCACATTTTAAGCCAGGTGTGGTGCCTCACACCTGGAATCCTGGCACTCTGGGAGGCCGAGGCTGGCGGACTGCTTGAGCTCAGGAGTTCAAGACCAACCTGAGCACAAACAAGATCCTGCCTCTAAAAATTGTCAAGTGTTGTGGCAGGCACCTGAAGTCTCAGCTATTTGGGAGGCTGAGGCAAGAGGATCACTTGAGCCCAAGAGTTGGAGGTTACTGTGAGCTACCTCTATGCAGGGTAACAAAGTCTCAAAACAAAAGACAAAAAAAATGCATTTTAACTTTACTATAGCATAACTTTTGTTTTTTAATAGAAGGGCTTCATGGAACTTCTTTAATCTGACAGATGGTATCTACAAAATGGTGAGAGGAACACTTTCCACTGGGTTCATGAATAAGACAAAGCCACACACACTATCATGACTGTTATTCAACACTGTGCTTAGACCCAAGTCATGTCCATAGAATAAGGCATTAAAAAAGGATCAAAAGGTATAGAGATTGGGGATGAAGAAAAAAATTATTTACAGAAATATGCAGAAAGTGTAAAATAAAAATATTTGTAGTATCCAGTGTTGGAAAAGACTCAAAAAAAGTGGAACTATCTATCTACCAGTCGACTTGTACGAGGATATTTAAGGAGATCTATTCAGACAGGAGCTCAAACAAAGGACCAAGGTTGTGGGGACCTGGGTAAAAGGACAGACTGAGGAAAATTTGAAAATAATTTTTTTAAGAAGACTGAAAATGAATCTCCTTTTTATATTATAACTGTGTGGTCAGGGAAGACTCTTCCTCCAAAGAATCTTTTATTGGTCTGAGTTATAAACACCTGTTAGGGCTATTGCTGAGTTTTAATTTCAATTTAATTCAAAATTCAAATTAGCATTTTATGTTACATAATATCTACATGATAATGTCATCCTTTAGCAAATGTTGCCTTCCACACACATTAATTCAGAAAACTCCAGTTATAGAATTGCCCAACCCACAGGAACTCAGCTATACGGAGTCACTCCAAGGAAGTTCCTTGGAGTTCACAGTCATTCCAGCTTGCCAGGCACAACATGTGTCTCCAGTCCCTGGGGTGTTACGTAATCCTTCAGTTGCACAGTAGATTTGAAATTTGTTATGTATCATTTAAAAGTGATTGAAAAGGATTGCAATGATGAAGAAATACCTCCTATGTCCTATGTCCTCTCTGTCCTTCCATGTGGGCCCTTGAACTTCCTAATTTGTGCCTGAAATTTTTCAACTATAGGAACATCATTTGAAATTCAACTAGAATAACTCCCCAAGAAACAAAAATATTCCAATTCCTGGGATTTATTGTGAAATGCAACTTTCATGAATCTCTGAAAAGTTATCTTTATGTGTAAGACTTTTTGTAACTACTTACTTGTGTAGAGTTTGTTCCTTCATGTGAAAGAAATTTTTCAAAATCAAAATTATAAAAAAAGGCAGTATAATCTGTCAAACCATAAACAAAAGAGAGGTTGACAAATCTGGCTATACTGTCTACTGAACATGAATATATGGCAGAGATAAATTCTGACAAAGTCACTGATAAATCTGGAGGAGGCTCAAAACAGAAACTGTAGCACTGTTATTCATTACTGTGACAGACCAATATATGACTATACATCTTTCTTCTAGTCAAGCGTCTTCAAGGGGAAAAAAATATATATATGAGTATACATTTTTCCAAAAAATTAGAGACTATTAATCCATTTCTTTTTACCTCCTTTGCATTGTAATATTTATTTTTAACTGACATAATATTTTATGAGAATCTTGCTCTGTTGCCCTGGTTTGAGTGCCACAGCATCAGCCTAGCTCACAGCAACCTCAAACTCCCGGGTTCGAATCATCCTCCTGCCTCAGCCTCCCATGTAGATAGTACTACAGGCACCCACCAAGACGCCCAGTCATTATTCTAATTTTAGTGGACATGGGGTCTTGTTCTTGCTCGGGCTGGTCTTGAACTCTTGAGCTCAAGCAATCCACCCACCTTAGCCTCCCAGACACATGCATGTTCATGTGTCCACATGTAGGATTACAAGCAAGAACCACCACACCTGGCCTATAACTGACATAATTAAATATTGGCAATTCACTGATAGAAAACATTCATAGTGATTATTACTATGTGTATCCTGGCATCATTTTTAATGAAATAATTGTGTTGTATAGTAGGGTATTGTAGAAAAGATTCATGCTGGGTGTCAAATTCATTAGGGAGACTAAAGATTTCCATCAGCACTAGAATTAATTAACTTTAAAAAAGGCTGTGGTAAAATCATGCAATAGAATTCTATACAAAATGGACTATTAGGGCCAGTGTAATCCTAGCACTCTGGGAGGCCGAGGTGGGTGGACTGCCTGGCTCAGGAGTTGGAGACCAACCTGAGCAAACGCAAGACCCTGTCCCTAAAAATAGCTGGGCGTTCTGGCGGGCACCTGTAGCCCCAGCGACTCCAGAGGCTGAGGCAAGAGGATCACTTGAGCCTGAGTTTGAGGTTGCTGTGAGCTGTGATGCCACGGCACTCTATCCAGGGCGTCAAGTGAGACCTTGTCCGTCCCCCCCTCCCCCAAAAAAGGAAGAAGAAGAACTATTATTGTAACTGGGAAATAAAAATGAAATCCTAAGCTCACCAACGAATGGAATGGATCCCCTCTTGGAAAGGGACCCCCGAGAAAGCTTAAAACTGAAATCCCAGCCAGGACAGGCCGGGCGGTCACAAGCTTCTTTGCGCCCTGTCCCTTCCAGCGCCATCAGACTGACCCGCTGCTCCCCGCGGCAATCCCGGCACCTCCCTGACCCTCACCCCCTCCTGAGAACGGGCCGGGCCCCCGGAACGGTTCCCGCAAGTCAGGGAGGGGGTTTTGTCCTCTGCTTCACCTCTGGACGTCACACAGCCGAAACCGCCAACCTGGGGACCACGCAAAAGCCGCCAGGTTTTGCACAAGTGACCTGGAAAGTAGCCTGAGGCTTAACTGCGCACGTGTTTCCTTTCAAAAATACCCAGGGCTCCTCCCACAGCTTGTAAAACGGCACGGTCGGCCACGCCCCCTCAGCAGCGTCACCTGTTCCCAAGGCAGTTTCGGGCTGCAGCCCAGGGCTTTGCTCCCCAGCGGGTCAGAAATCCCCCCACTCCGCCCCAGCTGCAGCTCTTATGAGAAATAAAGCTCTTCTTTCCAAATTCATGAACCCTAACCTTCTTCAGGTGACACAATTAACACAGAATAATCTCACAGACAGCAAAATAAACCAGCAATAAGAGAATGTATAACGTGAACTTCAAGAGCACAAAAACCTAATCCAGAGCGATACATCAAAACAATGGGTAGGGGTGGCGCCTGTGGCTCAGTGAGTAGGGCGCTGGCCCCATATACCAAGGGTAGCGGGTTCAAACCCAGCCCCGGCCGAACTACTACAACAACAACAACAAAAAAAAAAAATAGCCGGGCGTTGTGGCGGGCGCCTGTAGTCCCAGCTGCTCGGGAGGCTGAGGCAGGAGAATCGCGGAAGCCCAGGAGCTGGAGGTTGCTGTGAGTCCTGTGACATCACAGCACTCCACGGTGGGCGGTAAAGTGAGACTCTGTCTCTACAAAAAAAAAACAAACAAAAAAAAACCAATGGGTAGGGTAGGGTAGCGTATTGTCTGGGAAGGCAACAAGTGAGCCTTCCGGGGCACTGCAGCTGTCTGGGTGGCAGTTACATGGGTTTATAGTAGTAAAACTTTCTCAAGTCCTTGCTATATTATATATAATATGTTATACATATAATATATATAATATTATATATACATATATCATAGAGAAGATATATATTACATATAAATGCCTTCTCAACTGAACACTGGACTAAAAGCAAAATTGTAAAAAATTGTCAAAAACTGTAAAAATACGCATCCAAAACATCAGTACTTAAAAAAATTGTTAGATACAGTTGACAGAGAAGAGTGCTGTGGTTTTACAATTTCCAAATGTGATTACCTACGTTTTGTTCCTTGCAGCGATAGTTTTGTTGAGAGAGATTAGTGGGAAGAAGAAAGCACAGTCAAGTATCAGAACAACAAAGCGCTATCAAAATTAAGCAGAGTATACAGGACCTGAGAGAGTGTATCAGAAAAATTAATGTTGTGTTTAGAAAATTACTCTTTGCTGGCAGATTGTCAAAATGTCCCAGAATGCAGCAATGGAGCCTTGGTGGGCTGCAAGTTTAAATTAGAAAGGACCACCTGCCTAGAGCTTCGAAGCTCTGGTGTTCATAAAGTTGCATCCTTGTTTCCCTTAAGACCTCATCTCTGCCCCTGATGGCATTCTGCCTTTGGCAGAGAAAACTTGACACATTCCAAGAGCCCCAGGGGTTATAATACTCTTTTCCCAAGTACGATATTAATGTGCCTGGGTTTAATCTGCAAAGACTGTCCCTTCTGCCTAACTCCCTCCAAATGAATGCAAAAAGAAAGCCAATAGTCAAGGAACACATTAGGAGATGCTCAGTTCTGGCTGGAGCATTTCACCCTGTGTGTGATGAACACAGCTCCCCAGTCAATCAGCGTTCAAAATACAAAACAGACCCTAAATTATCAAAGCACTTAGCAAAGAGGAGGGATTCCAACAAGTCACTTCTTTAGGACACCCAGAAGCGTGTAATAGTATGTGAGGGTATGCCATCCATCCCAGCATATCAGACAGGAGTGGAAGGGGCAGAGGAGACAGGAAGTAAGAAAAAAACTAAAGGAGGGGAGGGGGATACACACAACAGACAACATAAAATGTGCATGTGGCACTCACAAGGAAGAGAGAAAGGCAGGCAAAACCTAGGTTGG
>CAUYPK010090480.1:0-10018 GCA_963574355.1 Loris lydekkerianus
TAACCCAACTATACCACAAGACTATGAGGAAAGGACCAAGGAAGGGGAAGGGAGGGGGGAGGTTTGGGTGGAGGGAGGGTAATGGGTTGGGCCACATCTATGGTGCATATTTTTATCTATAATAAAAAAAAAAAAAGAAAAGAAAAAAAAATAGTCAGGCGTTCTCGCGGGTGCCTGTAGTCCCAGCTACTCGGGAGGCTGAGGTAAGAGAATCGCTTAAGCTGGAGGTTGCTGTGAGCTGTGACAGCACAGCACTCTATCGAGGGTGACAAAATGAGACTCTGTCAAAAAAAAAAAAAAAAAAAAGATTGTTGTGAGGATGAAGTGAAGGTTTAAAACAGTGTTTAGTGCATAGTAAACATTCAGTGTTAGTTAATATTATCCTCCTTGGGAGTTAGGATGCTTTTGGCTGTAATTTATAGAAAGCAGTACTAAAAGTAATTTAAACAAGTAGTTTTGAAATTTTTGTGATCATTATTCCTACTGCAAAAAAAAAAGTTTGAATGTGCTCTCTAATATATGCATTTATTTTTAAATTATGTCTTTGAATTATCATGCTAATACTCATGTACATAGTGAAAATTATAAGCTAAAAATATTTAGAGAATGAAATAAATCATAATTATAATAGAACCTCTAATACCTTCTTCTTATAACAAAATAATAGATCAATATGTCATCTTCTGTACATTCTGTTCTGGAAACTAAGAGCTCAAACCAATGGTTCTCAATCAGTCAGTTTTATCCCTCCAAGGACATTTGAAATGCCTGGAGACTATTTGTTTGTCATAACCTGGGGTAGGGGATGCTACTGGCAAGTAGTGGTGAGATGTCAGGATGCTGCTAAATGGACAACCTCCCACAACAAAACAAGTATTCGATCCTCAATGTCAATAGTATCAAGGTTGACAGAACATGGCTAAATAGTAAGGAAAAAGGCTGATATCTCACTTGATGAAAAGCCCTGAGATGAGGCCTTCTCATTAACCACCCAGGGGTGGTTAATTCAGAGGCTCCCTGGCCCAGTTTGGTCTCCCTTCTTCCCTACCAGGCCTATGCATTTGTCTTCTCCTTAGCTTATCCCCGGTGTTCCCAAGATTGTGCAGCAGCTTCAAATGTCACATTTACCTGCCCACCACACTAGCCAATGGCAGGGTAGAAGAGCTTCTTGTGCAACTCTTAGTAAGAGAAGCTTCCTAGAGCCATCTGATCAGCCCCGATTTCCCCCACACACACATACTCATCGGGGCCAGGAGTGAGACAGTCAGAATTCACCACCTGGAAAAGGCCTCTGCTCTTTGGAAGCATATGACCTTTCAGGAAAGCAGACAAAATCAGAGTTCCAGGAGAAAGAAGACTGATTCCTGGACAACCAGAAAGGTCAGCCTGAGAGCCCTTCCCACTTTTTCTGAGAGAGATGTTCACTGGGAGAACAGCACATCCATTTGAAGGTAGCTGTTCTATGCTCTGAAGCCAGGGTGCAAGTTCCAGCCTTGCTATTGATTACTTATTGATTACTTATTGTGTGGCTTTCAGCAAATTATTTGACATCTTAGGGTCTCAGTTCCCTCATATACCAAGTGGGGATAATAAACCCTACTTCCTGGGTTTGTATGAAGGTTAAAGGAGTTAGTTCTTAGAACAGTGGTTCATAAGAATGATACCTGAGTTCTCAAAGGGGTACAGGACTTCCAGACTCCCAGAGTAGACTTGGGACAGACAACAAGGTCAAGACAGGCAGGGTCAGAACCTTGGAAGCCATTTGTGTGGTTCTTTTTACCTACTCCATGAGTCCCTGAGCAAGTTTCTGACCCAGAATCTTTACTTTCTCTGTTTACAAAATGATGGGTTATAATTGCCAGGACACCATGTCAGAGGGTTGTCAGTGTAGGGATGACTCAAGGAAGTGTAGCAGGGCCTTCTCTTGCCAGTGCAGGGTATGACAAGTAGGCTTGGCATGGTGTGATGTAAATGCACACCCTTTGCCCTGCACTGTTTGTTTGGTCCAGACTTAGAAACCTGAGCAGTGTTTCCACACAGTGGTCCCAGGGACAACCAATTTGTCAGAGATGAATGACTCACAGACTGCAGTTAGGGCATGTGCACTTTGCAAACTGCCATGTATTATATCACATTGCACCGATACCTATTCTCTACCATCTAAGGGCTTTGCCTGGAGTCACAGCAATGAAAACTGTGGTCTTACTCATTGGACAAGGTCTGGAAAATGTGAAAGGAAAAAATCTCCTCCTCCTCCTCCTTCTTCTTCCTTTTTTTGGAGACAGAATCTCACTCTGTCACCCTGAGTAGACTGCCATGGCATCATCATAGCTCACAGCAACCTCAGACTCTCAAACTCTTGGGCTTGAGCTATCCTCTTGCCTCAGTCTCCAGAGTAGCTGGAACCACAGGCACTTGCCATAACACCTGGCTAGTTTTTCTATTTTTAGTAGAGACGGGGTCTCACTCTTGCTCAGGCTGGTCTCAAACTCTTGAGCTCAAGCAATCTACTTGCCTCAGCCTCCCAGAGTGCCAGGATTACAGGCTGAGCCACCACACCTGGCCCACTCATCTTAGGGTAGCCAGCCTCATGGCTTGACCTCATGCAGGAGGAAGGTCTACTCTATGGTAGGGAAGAATCTCTAAGGTTAGAGCATTCCAGAACTAATCTTGATGTTAAAGGGGATGATAATATAGCTCCAGGATTCTTTCCTTTCCTGATTATTTCCAGTTTTCATGAATATATTTTCTTGTTTGAAATCAACAGGTCAAGGAAGTCACCTGTGATCAACATTCCCTGTTCCAGGCAGTACTTATTCTTTGCCTGCAACAATAAGCTTTGTAACTCAATAATTCAACCCAGATGACAGAATACTGCTGGGTAACTAATTAAGAAAGAAATTAAAATGGATCAGTTTAATATTTTAAAATATTATCTGCTAACTGATACATTAAAAGATGTTTGGAATGATATTAACCAAATTTTCATCATGGTTACTTTTGGATCCTGGCAACATAGGAATATTATTGCTTAAAAATAAGCACTAATCTAATAAAAATATCCTTAACAATTTGGTTTGAGTCTTTTCTCTCTGCAAATCCTTTTTCTATTCTATACCAAGAACTAGCATCATACAAACTGCTCTGCCTCCACTGATTCATTAATGTATTGGTCATTCATTTGGTATTAAGGATATAGGAATGAATAAATATCCTTTTTGCCTTTCAGGAAACCACATTTTAGTAGAGAATACTAAGCACACAATTCTAGCACATTCTGGCAAGTTTGATTACATGATGTTATGATTTTACATGATTTTTAAAGTATTGCTTCAATTTTAAAACACATCTTTCTTAAGCATCCCCCTATGAGCCAAGCCCTAGGCTAGATGTCAGGGACAGAAACATATAATTTCCTTTGGATAGTTTCTTACCAGGATACTTTCAGGGCTTTCAAGCCAGCAAGACAAATTTTCCCCAAAGACTGTAAGACAGTTTACAAGCTGGAGCTCTCTTCACTGTCAGCCCCCACTCAGTTGTTTTACCTACAGGAATCAGAAGCTGTTCTAAGAAGTCAGAAGTGATGAGTTCAGTGTCACAGATCAAAGAAAACGCAGGTGACAGGATGGGCAGCTGCACAAAGCTTGGTCAGGGCTCTCCAGCCACCAGGGAGGAAGTGACTAGGTGTGGAGTCAGAGACTGCCTGCACTGTTCCACCCAGGAGGGCTCTCTTCAAACATGGACTCCACTTGAGCTGACTCACTGGCTGCATCCTCCCACGGTGTCATAGTTGCCTCTCTTCCAACTGCACTCCGAGCAAATGAAGAGATTGCTTGGTTCAAGGTAGATTGTTGAAAACTTCTTTCATTTCTCATTTCTATTTCTAGGCATGGCACTGACTTGCTGAGTCATATTTGGCAAGCAGAATGTCTCTTTTTCCCCTGTTTTTCCATCTGGATAATATGATTTGTAAAGAGCTCTAAGGCATTGTATTTCGAAAAAAGATATAAAATTATAAAAAAAATACTGTTTACCAAAAGATTTTTATCTTTACACAGCTCAATTAAAACATTATCTTCTTGTACCCTCAATGAATCTCCAACAGTAAAAAGAAAGAAAGAAAGAAAGAAAGAAAGAAAGAAAGAAAGAAAGAAAGAAAGAAAGAAAGAAAGAAAACACCATTATCTTATTGCAGTAAAAATCTTTTTGTCTAATTGTTCTTCACTGGGATGAAAGCTCTCAGAAAACAGGTACTACATGCTCACCTATTTCTATTCCCAGCACTCAGCATGGTAGAGTATAAGGAAGCCAGGTATTCTCTACCTGATCGTTGAACCCAATGGGAAATCCACGCGTGTTGGAGAACAGCCTAGAAATGTCATGGGGTTCTGTGCATGTATTTGAGCATCTGTTGAGATCAAGTCTTTAACTCTCGTCGGATTTTCAAAGGTGTGATTCAAAAAAAAGTGATTAAAAAGTGTAAAGGAAGCCCTCCATAGATAGATAGATAGATAGTTGCAGTTTTTGGCTGGGGCCAGGTTTGAACCCACCACCTCTGGTATATGGGACCAGTGCTCCACTCCTTTGAGCCACAGAAGCCACCCCAATAGTCAACTATTTTAAATTGCACATAAAATTTATGGACACCCTTGATTTGTTGAAAGAGTAACAGAAAAGTTACTACTTTTCTCTCTGTATCAATTCTGGCCACTTCTTAGAGGTACTAGCATTCTGAAGGAACCTACACAATTTCAGTTTTTGCATTGTGTATGTAATACCAAAAACAATTTCAGTTTTTGCATTGTGCATGTAATACCAAATTCAAAGGGAGGAAATAAAAGGAAAAATTGAATACTATAATCCTCATGCTGACACTGAAGTACGAAAGAGGCAGGAGATAAGACTATCAGAGGATATTAATGTTATGCTCTTGCCCAAACCAAATGGCAATATGTCTACGTAATTAATTTTAATTTATTAAACTATTGTACAACTCTCAATATGGCATCTTGCAAAAATGAGATTTGGAATAAATATTTAATGATGATAAGAAGGAAGTAAGATGAAATAAGACACTGTAAAGATGTTACCATAGAAGCTTTGCCAGAACTTAATTTTGTCATAAATATTTTAAGGATATTTTTGGACTTGGGTTATACATGTAACTTATAAATTGATAATCTGATAATTTTTAAAAATCTCAAGTTTATTGAAGAGAGCAACTAAAAGTATGTCAACTTCCTAATTTTATGAAGTTTTAATTTGCAGCTGAAAAAACCCTGCTTCTTCCTAGTAAACCAAAATTACATTGAGATAGAATCCATCCTTTGTTTTTTAACTTCTAACATTTTATACTGAGCACAAGGGTTTATTTTCATTGGTGCTTCAGAAATATTATTACCACTAAAGATGAGTAAGAAGCATTTAATTATCAATAAGTTGTCAGAGATGTTTCTTACATGTGAGATTGTTTCATTTCATGGTCATCTGTCTAATTTCTGTAATAGGGTGAATGCAGCTTATATGGAGTATAGTGTAGAATGCAAACTGTATATTCAGTATAGAGACAGACCTGCCACACCTACTTCCTGGTTTTGGAATGTGAAGAAGTCACTCAACTGGGCTGTAAAGTTAGTCTATGTTTGTTTAATCTTACAGAATTTCAATTTTTAACTTTTTAGTTTTATTATTTTATTTTTTTTGAGATAGAACCTCAAGCTGTCGCCCTCAGTAGAGTGCTGTGACATCACAGCAACTTCTAACTCCTGGACTCAAGCGATTCTCCTGCCTCCGCCTCCCAAGTAGTTGGGACTACAGGTGCCTGCCACAACGCCGGGCTATTTTTTGGTTGTAGCCATCATTGTTGTTTGGCGGGCCCAGGCTGATTCAAACCCGCCAGCTCAGGTGTATGTGGCTGGCACCTTAGCCGCTTGAGACACAGGCGCCAAGCCAACTTTTTAATTTTAAAATAAAAGACACAAAACCCACATGAAACAAATATATAGCCTAATCAATTACTCATATGGTTAACATTCTTATAACCAACACCAAACTCAAGAAATAGAACTTGGCTAGCCACCTCTGAAGTTCCTTCATGAGTCCAGTCCCCTCCCACCACCTTCTTCCATCTCTCATTCCAAGAAACCACTATCCAGACCTTTTTTTTTTTTTTTTTTTTGAGTCAAGAATCTCTCTCTCTCTGTCACCTGGACTAGAGGGCAGTGGTGTCATCATAGCTCACTGCAACTTCAAATTCCTGGGTTCAAGCAATCCTCCTGCATAGCTGGGACTACAGGTATGTGCCACCATCATGCCTAGCTAATTTTTCTACTTTTTTCTTGCTTAGTCTGCATCAAACTCCTAACCTCAAGTGACCGTCCTGTCTTGGCCTCCCAGAGTGCTAGGATTAAAGGTGTGAGCCACCACGTCTGGCCATCCTGAATTTTAAAGCAGTGGTTCTCTAAGTATGATCTCTGGACCAGATGTTTCACCAAACACAAGATCTTGATAGAAAGGCAAATTCTTGGGCCCTGTCATGGACCTACTAAATAAAAAACTCTTGGATGGAGTACAGAAATCCATGTTTTAAAAAGTTTCCAGGTGATTCTGATACCTGTTTCAGGTTTGAGAACCATTGTTTTATAATAATCACTTCCTTGTGTTTGTCATATCACCAAATTATGCACACCTAAACATTATAGTTTATTCTTACCCATTTAACAAATTTCATGTCTTTTAAGTCTCTTTGAATATAAAGGTTTTCTCTACAGCCCCCTTTTTTCAAAAACATTTATCTGTTAAAGAACACAGGCTGTTTGTGGGAAACCTGTGCAGTTTCCCACAGTTTGGACTTTGCATACTCACAGTGCAGTTCAACAAATTCTTTCTAGCTTCTGTGTTTCCTGCAAATTGGCAGTGAGGTCCAGAGGTTAATTGGACTTCAGTTTGACCATATTGGCAAGACTAAAGGCACATAATGTTTCATTGTTTCTCTTTTTGTGATATTAGAAGCTGTTGATATTGCCTAAATCCATTAATTCATTAGGAGTTATGAAATGGTGATGTGCTAATTCTGTCATTTCTTTTTCATTTATTAGCTAGAATACTTTTATAAAGAGATGTTTGCCTCACCTACTACTCCAGCAGTACAGTTTTATATAGAAAAGGCCAGTTTTTTTTCTATTTTTCTTTTTACCAGTTTTCAAGATAATAAATTAGTTCCCTATCAACCTCCAAAGGTGACCAATTGTAAATATCATTACATAATCATGGATTTAAACATATGTGATAGGATTTCAATCCACTCCAATTGTTATTATGATTGAAGCTCAAACCATCCCCTCTTGGGCCAGTGGGCGCTACACAGGGCATGAATGGCCAAAGAAGAGACTTGGAACCATCCTGGAGGCTGGTTATATTTAAAGGTGAAATACCACATGAATTCCTACAGATATTTCCCATTCACATGCGAGATTCAGGGCTTTTTTATACTACTTATCTATAACTCCATTCTTTTACAATGAGAATATAGCAATTAGAACATCCCGTAATTGCCCGTCTATTGTTATCTTAGCCTAGGTCTTTTTTTAAGTAGATTTAAGGCAATCAACAAGATGGCATTAAGAGATTTTGGTGGAGAAACATCTGGAAAGGGTATAGGAGAGAAACAAGAATAGCAGGGATACTACGCAAGTCTATCACTGAGAAAGGTGCTGAGGAAGGAAGATACAGGGATAGGAAGAGCCCCCACACTGCAGCTCAATGCTAAGAAAATTTTGGCCGAGTGGAAGGGAACCACCAAAGTCACCTGCTGCAGAAGTCCCGTGTCCAGTAAGAACAGGCCTGCACCAATGTACTCTGGCCGTGCTACTCTCTCACTGCTGGGAGCAGGCCCAGGGGTGGCCTCGGTGCAAACTGGGTTGGGGGGTGGCGGAGGTCAAGAGAGAAAACTGGGACACTCTGAGTGGCTGCTCCAGCTTCATCCCACCTTATAATAACACCACCAACACTACCAATATGAGTTGAGATGCCCTGGCTGTGTGTCACGCCTGTAATCCTACCCCTCTGGAAGCCAAGACCGGAGGATCCCTTGAGCTCGGGAGTGGGAGGTGACCCTGAGCAGGAGAAAAACCACCCCGACTTTACTAGAAATAGAAAAATAAGCCAGATGTTGTGGCAGGCTCCTGTAGTCCCAGCTACTCTGGAGGCTGAGGCAGGAGGATCCCTTGAACCCAGGAGTTTAAGGTTGCCGTGAGCTAGGCTAATGTCATGGCACTCTAGGCTGGGAAACAGAGTGAGACTCTATCTAAAAAAAGAAAAAAAGGAGAAAGAAAAGATGTCTTTGAACATGCTCTCCCCATCACAAACCCCTCCCTTTGTAAAAATACTTCTAGAGTATTTACAGTGTCAGAGCATGGAGACCGCGTACTGGAGTCTCACTTTTCACCCTCTTAAAAGACGTCTACGTTTTAACAAATCCTTCTGTCAGGCTAAAGTTACACGTCCGTCTCCCTCTACTAGCTTCTCTGCCCTTGTTGTAATCCGTAAAACTTAAACCGGTTTCTTGTTTGAGAAAGGATCTCTAATTCTGCCTGTAACACAGTCCGGTTATTCCTACTGCTCTAAGTAAAATGCCATAGCTGTATGACATTGAGACATTTGGCCGAACTAACTATCCAGAGTTGGTCTGACAGCTTAGTAGGTGGAAGCATGACCTGTGCCCATCTTCCTATGCTGGGGTAACTCACACCCCAGAGCCCAAAGCAGGGGTGCAAAATCTATGTGCACTTTTTTTTTTTTTTTAGCTAAAATAGAAGCTCTTTCCACAGACATCAGGAGAATGAGAGGGCCAGGGGCCGAGTTGTGGCTCAACCCTTCTGCTATTAGAGACACTTCAGTGGAAAAGTTTGAGAAGCATTGACCTATATATAGCTCAGGTATCAGAGCAATCTTTCAGCTTTTCAAACGTGATTTAAATAACAATAAGTGAAGATTCATAAAGACGCTGGTGCAGCAGAGCAATTATTCAGGAGCACAGGCTGGGATTTATATCTCCCCTCCTCTTCCCTATTCATGGCCCCAGAGTTTTCACAATACGAAATGGTTCTGTAAATCAGTTCAGTATACAGAGACAATTCCAGGCAAACTAACATTAGTAAGAGCCCCAAACGAGGGTCCTCTGTGAAGAAAAGTGCCACTGAACTTTTCAGTAATTCACCCTCGGATGAATGTGTGGAAATTTACAAAGGATTTCCTTGGCTTCTGGTATGAGAACCTCTGATTACCCTTTTCTCTCATTTCCTGGATCTTTTCCAAAAATGAATGACGCTGGCCTTGCAGATGCTGGTAGCTCAGTGTGCTCAGCATGAGGCTGTGGAGACCACGGTGGAGACTCGTGTTGGGCAATGCAAGTCTCCCCTGGCAGGGAGTCAACAACTATCCAGGCAGAGACCCACTCAGGGCAACCATGTCCACTCCTGGTCTAAATCCCACTTTCCCTCTCAGATTTAAAAAGAACAAACAGTATAAACAAGCAACTGGGCTTTGGCTCTTGGTTTCTCTTCTGGGTTATACCTTCCCACTCGTACCAGACACCTTCCACTAGTCAAGAAAAAAAAAAAAAAAACTCCTGTTAAAATATAATCAGACTCAAAATAGAACATGGGTGATTATTTTATTTTTATTTTTTTAATTTTTTTTATTGTTAAATCATAGCTGTGTACATTAGTGCAATCACCTGTACACATTCTAAGATGCACCATAGATGTGGCCCCACCCATTACCCTCCCTCCACCAAAACTTCCCCCCTCCCTTCCCCTTCCTTGGCCCTTTCCCCATAGTCTTGTGGTATAGCTGGGTTATAGCCTTCATGCAAAACCTATAATTTAGCTTCATAGTAGGGCTGAGTACATTGGATACTTTTTCTTCCATTCCTGAGATACTTTGCTAAGAAGAATATGTTCCAGCTCCATCCATGTAAACATGAAAGAGGTAAAGTCTCCACCTTTCTTTAAGGCTG
>CAUYPK010090485.1:0-13757 GCA_963574355.1 Loris lydekkerianus
ATAATCTACATGCACAGAAAAATCTAAATGAACAGGTGTCTGTGCTTTATTAAATGTTCTTTAAGGACTGAAGCAATTGTACCTGGTAGGCTTGATCTTTCTGCTGTAGCTAAATGTCCTTCAGCCTGATGATGTCTTTGAGCTCTACCAGCAACTTCTCTGCACAAGCCAGGTGTTTCAGAACACTCTTCTGTGTTCTCTCGGTCTATTTCATCCCAGTTTCCTGGGTTGATTCCTAGTTTTCAGATAAAAAGAAAAAGTGGCCAGCCCATCAGGGAAAAGGTATTGTCTGCCAAACAGGAGTTTCCTTACTCCAACTTCATCCTTTATTTTCCCTGACTCATATCCTATTAACTTAAGAATGTTTCAAACTTTGATCCAATAAAAATAATAATAATCACAGACATAATACTATCTTCAGTACTTTAGAAATGTTAAACATTTTATAAATGTTATCTCATTTAAAGTATTATCCTACTTGTACCAAAGAGAAAATTAAAGAAAATTATATCTCACAAACCATTTAGAAAGAGTTCAGGGTGCCATCTGTGACTCAAAAGAGTAGCGTGCCAGCCCCATACACCAGAGGTGGTGGGTTCAAACCCGGCCCTGCCAAAAAACTGCAATAAAAAAGAAAAAGAGCTCAAAACTTAAGAGAGTCATTGAAAACCAGTATGTCCACACAGAGAACTGTCAGTAGAATTCTCATGAAAGCTGTGCCAATTGGAAGGATGGTATTGGACCTGTCACAGAGAGTCCCTATCAGAGTGATGCAGTGTTCTGCTGCTCAGGGCAGGACATGGACTCCTATTTTCTCACCCTAGGTGAACACAGAAAGCAGTATCATTACAGATACAAACAGGCTCCCTCATTCAAAACCCAAAAGGGTTGGATGCCTCAGCAAAGATCAAGATCATTTTCTGCACATAGTCCTCTGGATAACTGTAACATACTTCCCTCAACCCCCCACCCCCACCCCACAGGATAGGAAAAACAGCATTTAAAACCCTTACACTGAAAATTTAGGGTCCTTCCATATTGGATTCCCTCCTCCACTGATGGAGGTTCTTTTCCCACTTTCTTATCACTCTTTCTATTAATCTTTCCCTGACAATGAACTCTATCATGTTGGTTATCTGCGTGGTCTGTGCTTTCATTCTTCCAACTCAGAGACCAAAGACGAGGCATAGAGAGAATTTTTCACAATGAGAGCAATGCCTACTGAAGCTGTGAGAGCAATGCCACTGCCAAGAGTCTCCACTAGGGTGATGCCCAGTGGAACCATGGTAGCAGGACTGCCACCAAGACCCCACAACCAAAGAGCTACCAGTGTGCAAGGCCAACCATGGAGAGCTAGGTTGACTCGTTCCAGCCAAGCCATAGGCTCAGGAATGCCCAAGTCCTTGGGAACCCATCCTGAACACTAGAGTGCAGAGGATGCTGGACATAGAGTCAAAGGAAATTGTTCTGGAGCCTTGAGACCAGTGGTTCTCAACCTTCCTAATTGCTGCCTTGTTCCAAATAAAAGAACGGGGCCTTGACCCATAGGTTGGGAATCGCTGCTTTAGACCTAATGTCTGCTCTCTTAGGTTTCAGACTTGCTTGGGCCAGTCACCCCTTTTCTCTTCCCTATTGCTCCCTTTTTTAATGGGATCATGTACTCTATGCTTGGCCCACCACTATATCTTAGAAGTATATAGCTGGTTTGGATTTCACAGGCTCACAGATAGGACTATGTACTTTTAAACTGGCGGGGGAGGGACTTAATAGTTTGTAGCCATGAACATGAAAAGAATGTACTTGTATGTCAGAAGGGGATAAGTTTTACAGGCCCAGGGGTGGAATGTTGTGGTTGGCATGTCCCCTCCAACACTCATATTCAAACTTAATAGCCAACGTGGCACTATGACGAAAGGGGGGTTTAAGAGCTTACCAAATCATAACTTTCTGCCCTCAGGAATGGATAAATTCATTCATGGATTAATGGGTGAATGTTGTAATTGGTACTATAGAAGGGGAAAAGGTGGCCCTATGAGAAGAGGAAGAGAGACCTGAGCCAGCACATTAACACAGTCAGCCTCCTCAGCCTATAATGACTGCATACCTCTGGAGCAGTGCAGAGAGCCCTCACCAACAAGAAGACCCGGTCCAGCTATATCCCATGACCTTGATCTTCTTAGCCTGCACAACAAATAAATTCCTTTTTATTATTGTTGTTATTATTACTAAATCATAGCTGTGCACATTAATGCAATCATGGGGCACCATACACTGGTTTTATATACCATTTGACATATTTTCACCATACTGGTTAACACAGCCTTCCTGGCATTTTCTTAGTTATTGTGTTAAGACATTTATAGTCTACATTTAGTAAGTTTCACATGTACCCTTGTAAGATGCACTGTAGGTGTGGTCCCACCAGTTACCCTCCCTCCACTCAACCTCCACTCTCCTCTCCCTTTCCCCCTTCCCCATATTCTTAGGTTATAACTGGATTGTAGCTTTCATATGAAAGCTATAAATCAGTTTCATAGTAGGGCTGAGTACATTGGATAATTTTTCTTTCATTCTTGAGATACTTTACTAGGAAAATAATGTTCCAGCTCCATCCATGTAAACATGAAAGAGGTAAAGTCTCCATCTTTCTTTAAGTCTGCATAATATTACATGGTGTAACTATACCACAATTTATTAATCCATTCATGGATTGATGGACTCTTGGGCTTCTTCCATGACTTAGCAATTATGAATTGGGCTGAAATAAACATTCTGGTACAAGTATCTTTGTTATAATGTGATTTTTGGTCTTCTGGGCATATACCTAGTAGGGGAACTGTAGGATCGAAAGGCAGGTCTATTTTTAGACCCCTAAGTGTTATCCAAACATCTTTCCAAAACGAACGTAATAGTTTGCATTCCCACCAGCAGTGTAGAAGTGTTTCCTTTTTTCCACATCTACCACAACATCTCTGGTTTGGGAATTTTGTGATATGGGCTAATCTTACTGAAGTTAGATGATATCCCAAAGTAGTTTTGATTTGCAATTATCTGATGATTAAGGATGATGAGCATTTTTTTATGTGTTTGTAGGCCATGTGCCTGTCTTCTTCAGAGAAGTTTCTCTTCAAGTCCCTTGCCCACCCTGAGATGGGATCACTTGTTATTTTCTTGCTAATATATTTGAGTACTCTGTGTATTCTGGTTATTAAATCTTTGTCAGAGACATAACCTGCAAATATCTTCTCCCATTCTGAGGTCTGTCTGCTTGCTTTATTTACTGTGTTCTTGGCTGTGCAGAAGCATTTTAGTTTGATCAGGTCCCAGTAGTGTATTTTTGATGCTGCTTCAATTGCCCAGGAGATCCTCCTCAGAAAATACTCGCCCAGGCCAATTTCTTCAAGAGTTTTCCCTGTACTTTCTTCTAGTATTTTTATAGTTTCATGTCTTAAGTTTAGATCTTTAATCCAGTGATATTCTATCTTAGTTAGTACTGAAAGGTGTGGGTCCAGTTTCAATCTTCTACAGGTCGCCGGCCAGTTCACCCAGAACCATTTGTTAAATAGGGAATCTTTTCCCCACTGAATGTTTTTAATTGGCTTGTCAAAGATCAAATAATGGTGAATAGCTGCATTCATCTCTTGATTCTCTATTCCTTTCCATACATCTACCTCTGTGTTTTTGTGCCAGTACCATGCTGTTTTGATCACTATGGATTTATAGTATAGTCTGAGGTCTGGCATCATGATTCCTCTTGCTTTCTTTTTATTTCTGAGTAATGTTTTGGCTATTTGAGGTTTTCTCTGATTCCATATAAAACGAAGTATTATTTTTTTCAAGATCTTTAAAGTATGACAGCAGAGCTTTAATAGGGATTGCATTAAAATTGTATATTGCTTTGGGTAGTACGGACATTATAACAATGTTGATTCTTCCCAGCCATGAGCATGGTATGTTTTTCCATTTGTTAAAATATTCAGCTATTTCTTTTCTTAGAGTTTCATAGTTCTTTTTATAGAGATTGTTCACATCCTTTGTTAGATAAACTCCCAAATATTTCATCTTCTGTGGCACTACTGTGAATGGAATAGAGTCCTTAACTGTTTTTTCAGCTTGACTATTGTTGGTGTATATATAAAGGCTACTGATTTATGAATGTTGATTTTGTAACCTGAGACTCTGCTTATTCCTTGATCACTTCTAAGAGTTTTGTAGTAGAGTCCCTAGTGTTTCCAGATATACAATCATATCATCTGTGAAGAGTGAAAGTTTGATCTCTTCTGACCCTATATGAATACCTTAATCGCCTTTTCTTCCCTAATTGCAATGGCTAAAACTTCCATTACGATGTTACAGAGCAGTGGAGACAATGGGCAACCTTGCCTGGTTCCTGATATAAGTGGAAATGATTTCAATTTAACTCCATTCAATATGATATTGGCTGTGGGTTTGCTGTAGATGGCCTCTATCAGTTTAAGAAATGTCCCTTCTATACGAATTTTCTTAAGTGTTCTGATCATAAAGGGATGCTGGATAGTATCAAAAGCTTTTTCTGCATCAATTGAGAGAATCATATGGTCTTGATGTAAGAAGAGGGCAAATTGTGTTTGACTTGATACTCCTTCAGCTGTGGACGGGACAAGCAGTAGTGCTCATAAGAAGTGGAAACCCTTCTGGCACATTCAACTTTGCAAGGATCGTGTCAGTCTTTAGGTCTACTTTACAGCTTTGACAAAAGACCCGCTATGGTGTGCACCGTCTCATGTAATGATGCGGACAACCAGATAAGTGAGTGTGATGGTCCCTCAGTGGCTGAAAAAGACCCATCACATGGCTCACAAAAGGCAAGAGTGGCATCTAAATTCAGTCATCTGACACGAAGCTCCCGAGTTTTGCTGGAAATCTGCGAGTGCCAGGGGGCAAAACCAAAGGGTTTTGAAAAGCAACTAGAAAAGAAAGCCTGGAGTGGTCAGGAGCTGTGCACTGTGCACTGTGGAGTCAAACAGCGGGGTCATCCCTTGCACAGGTGTGACCGCCAGGCCCCAGCATGGATCCAACTTTGACATCACTGTATCCTAATGCCACAAGAGTGTTGAACAAGGGCGCCTAGTCAATCTGGGAACTTCACAGAAAGAGGCCAAGCCGAGCATCATTTCAGAGCGGTCTACCTGACAAATCATAACCTGACACAACCTGAAAATCTAGGCAGATCTTATTCTTGAGCCCATGAATGCTTTTTGACTCTCCAGAGCTTCTGGGAAAACTGATGCTCTGCAAAGATGCCCCACATCAAGCATGTGGCAGCCAGAGAACCTCAGGTTGAGACGATTGGGGGGAAGATGGGAGGCTGTGAAGTTCACTTTGCCAAGGTCTGACCCACAGAAGCCAAGTAGATCTCACTCCAGATAGAAGCGAGTGAAAGCGAGGAGAGAACTCAGTGCGAAATATCACAGTCTCTCCAGTTCCAGAGCACAGTGAACCAAGCCTGTTCTCCCATCGCCGCTCAGAGATGTTGCTGATGACTGAGTGAAGGGAATGAGGGAGCCTGAGACTTCTCTGAATGTTCTTCTCCTTAGACCCCTTTCCCCGGGAAATCTGCGTGGGGATGGGTGAAAGCCAAAAGGGAGTGAACAGCTGGGATAGCCAGCTGTCTGACAGCGTCCAGGCTCTGGGCGGTAACGTCAGTTCTGAGGGGCATGGTGACTTCACTGCACTCTACTTCTGCCCACCTAGTCCACCCGTGTCCCCACTCTCTGCTCTAGTGGGCGATAGGGAGTGGAGCACAGGGCAGGCACCCTGGGCCTTGGAGACTGGAGGCCGCAGAGCCCAGGGACTCTGGACTTGGGGGAATCACCAGTTCAGAGTCACTGGCGGGCCACTGGCTGTCTGTTGTGGGGCTTGAACTGGCTGAGGAGAAGTTGGGGAGGGAGCCGAAGGTCACCCTGGGGGCAGCTCTGCATGTCTCAAGCATGGCACACAGACTGTAGCTGTGGTCCTGGCCTGGGAGCTTGGGATGGGTGGGGTCTTCGGGCTGTGTTGAGAGCCAGCCAGCCATCGTGGCATGTTGTACCTTCTTCCTGGTTCTGGCCTGTTTTTCCTGTCACATGTCTTCCGACATCCTTGGTTTGGCGGGGAAAGCAGGACCTATGGGAACAGGGATGAGAACTCATGGATGAGACCCAGCTGAGTACAGTACCATGTCCAGATAGCCTCCACTTTCTAGCTGGGTCGAAAGGCGACTGAACCTGGGTATGTGGGGCCCGGAGTTAACAGAGAAACAGCTGTAGGTGAGCGTGACCTCAATGCTCTCGGTCCATTGGTACAGGAGAAAGGTGGGAGCCAAAGGGAGCGTGGCCAGGCAGCCCCTGGGAGGAGAGTCACTATGAAAGCTGCTCATGAGGCACCAGCACCGGTTCCAACCTCCAGGAAGAGGGTGGGGGGGTATGCTCAGAGAGATCCTTGATGGCCTTCTATAAAGATTTCTATGACTTATTGCACCTGAGAGAGGTGCTCGACTCATGTCAATTCTCACTGGCCCATCGACAACTGAGCCAGGAAAATGAGTCCTGGGTAGGGAGCTCCTGCTGACAATGCAGACCCTGGAGGAGCTCCTGGAGGAGAAAGCTCAGGCCGTCCTGGTGGCCTAGCTGGCACGCCAGGAGCTGCACGAAACCAAGGTGAACGCACTTGGTCAGGGCTGGCCCCTGCAGGAGACGACCTGGCGGCCTCTGTACCTTGTCACGCTCTTTGCTGGCCCCTTAGGAGCTCCTGGAAGCCAGCAAGAAACAAAACCATCTGTTGAAGGGCCCTGCTCAGCCTGATGACTGATGATGGGAAGGGTAAGTGGGATGGCTCTTGCCAAGAGGAGAGACCCAGGAAGAGCTGGGGGGCATCTGGGACAGCTGGCCATTCTGTGGAGAGGGACTTGCTCGGGCCACACACTGAGGGAGGTGGGCTCATTTGTCCTTGGGCTTTTCTGAGGATCATTCTGGCTGCCCCCAAGGAGTCCAAAATGAGGAGGGGCCAGCGTAGACCCACACACTGTATGATGGAGGATTGGAGAGAGGGAGTGGAGGAGTGGCAGCCCGAAGAAAAGAGGGGACTGCAGATGGGGAGGCCGATAGGCCCAGGCCCGGCACCCCGGAGGACCTTGAGAACCCACAAGCCGAGGTAGGCCCTCACTCTTCCTGGCTCTCCTCTGTCCACCATTTCTGACCTGCTCTGTTTCCCTGCCCGAGACCCTTGTCTCCTTGTGTTCATGGTTTCCCTGCCCTCTGTTCTCTCCTGACACCCACCCCTCACCCTTCCTTGGGAGCCAGTGGCCAAACACTGCGCCACAGGTAAACCACAAGTGTACTGCTGAGACACCCCAGGCGGGAAGGGGTCTTCTAGGCTTCCCTGAGTCCCTACATGCCAAGTACCGTCCACAAGCATATCCACTTCTCCCATGCAGGTGGCAATTGTTGTAGGGGCTCTCGCCCAAAAGGAGAAATAGTGGGACCCGTTGCCCAGGCTGCTGAAGGAGCCAATGTGGTAGCATCAGGTCCCGCCTTTACAGGCGGCCCCAACTCAGCAGCAGGTGGAGGAGGCGGCTCCAGGGCTCCTGTCCTTCCAGGCCAGGCCTAGGCAGCCATAGGGCCTGGCAGTGGGGCGGAGGAGCGCGTAGCAGAAAGGATTCCCTGCTGCCATCCCGAGCCCTGCCCAGGAGCCCACTCAGGGCCAAGGGCAACCCAGCTGCAGGGTGGTGAGTAGTGCCGGCAGGCAGGATGGGCATGAGCAGGGGAGGGCTGCAGGGGTCTCAGAGTTCTGCCTCTTTCTCCCCCAAGGTTGTACCCAACTGCATGGAATCCGCAGAGAGAGAGGCCAGGGAGGAGTCTCTGCTCCAGAGGCCTTCTGTGCAGTGGGTCGTGTGGCTGCCGGGCCAAGCTCAGAACTCCCAGAACCACCCTGCCTGGGACATGACCCCCTGCCTCTCCTTCTTCTTCCGGACTGCTGCAAAGACCATACTCAACATCCTCACCTGCTAGGGGTGTCTCCTTCCCTCACCTCCTTGTGCAGCTGGAAATTTTTAGCCCATGGCCACCCCTAGTCCTCCCCATTCTCTCCTTGTGTCACCTGTGCCCTCCCTCATCCCTCTCTCTTAATCCTTCCCTTAGTGTTTTTCCTTGGTGACAATGAAAACAGTGTTGAAAGCATTCACTTGTGAGTGTGTGCGTCTTTGTCTGTTGAACAAGCCTCTTCTGCTACATGATGACCTCTGTTGGGCATCCTGTGTCCTGGCTCGCTGTAGAGGGCGTGGCATGCAGTAAGCGTGCCATGAGTATGCCTGGCCTGGGGAGATGAACCCTGCCTCGAATATGGTTCTTATACCCTTTGGCCCTGGTTCAGGGAGCCAGAGAAAGAACTGAACCAAGCATGCCCAGAACCCTTCTTCCTGGTGGAAGCTGATCAGCAAAGGAGAGGTCTCTCTCTATGGCAGAAAGCAGCCGCTCCCCCATGGTGTCCTGAGCTGTGCCCACAGGAGCAGGGAGTGTGGAATCTGCCCCCAAACCAGGGTCACTGGCTAAGCCCCAGTGGCGGGCGTAACTGAGAGAACTGGGGCTCTGCCTCTGCTCCCTTCCAGGTCCTCATCTCCCGGGCCCCTCCTCAGAACATCCAGGGAACACCAGAGGAGGTGGCCTGAGGGCAGAAGCAAAGCCCTCTGGGGCCAGGCTGGCCCTCTAGAGCCCTCTGTACCCCTGTCTGTGTTCCCCTAAAGCCTTGCTGACAACACAAGCAGCAAGGCCAACTGGCAGCAGAGCTGAGGGTGGGGGTAAGGGCACCAGGGTCTTTGCCAGTGAACATGAGAGCCAGGCATCCCGACATCTCTCTCCTCTCTTCTGCTCAGGCGAGGGTTCCCTCGAGGTGGTCTCACCATCTTTGCCACCGAGTCCACCCGGCATCCCAAGATCTGACCCACACCTCGCCACCCGCTCCCTGCCCTGATCAGCAGCCTTTGTCCTCCCCTTGACCACCACCAGCCCTCCCCCTGCAGGAGGGGACCTCCTACACCAGGGACCTCCTGTTCCCTCAGGCCCCACTCTGCTTAGGACTCTCCGGGGGTGAAGGTGGCGGGTCTCAGCTGGGCCCTGCCTGCAGGCCAGTTCTCCATGAGTTGAGGGCAGGACCTGACTCCCATTCAGGGCCGGCACATGGTAGACGCATAACCCCTAAGGACACGTGAGAAAGGCTGGTCTTCATCAATCAATGCTAATTGAAAACAGACCCTTTTGAGACTTGGGAGGTGAAGAATAGATATTGATAATGACCTGTTTGGCCCAAGTACATGGACACAGGCTCTCCTGCACAGGCGAAGTAGCAGCTGGGAGGGCACTCTGGCCACGTATGCCAACATCTAAATGCATGTATCCCACAGATGAAATGTTCAAGCCATCAAGATCTTTCTGTAGGTGAGGGTCCAGTGTAGCATAGTGTACAATACAGAAAAATCAGGAGTGAGCCAATAGTCAGCAGAGCGTGCTGATGAGACCTTGTCTCAGGAAAACTCCGCAGCCATGCAAAAGAGTGAAGGACAAATTCTAGGATCCGGCTGCCATGGGCAGCCCTCTCCTTCCAAAATCCTAAGTGTGAAGGCACTTGTTTGTTTCTCTTCCCGATCGATATTAAAAGAGGTTGATTTAGATTGAGAATCAGGTAGTTACCGGTCAGACGCTAAGGGAGGCAGGCTGCAGAGCCAGGGCGGGGAAGCAGGAGGATGAGGATGAGGAGGAGCAGTCACGGTCACCCTAGTCCCTGGCCTGGACGGCACAGCACCTCTTGGAAGATGGAAGAGCAAGGGGAAAGGGAGGCCAGGGGTTGAGAAATGGACTGGGGGTTCTGAGCCTGGCAGGCCTGGGGTTGAAATGCAGAGGAGGGCCGGGGGGCAGCAGTGATTGACTTGTTGGGGTTAGTTCAGATGTCCTGGTGCACAGACAGGGCTTTGGAAGAACCCTGGCCATGTTAACCTTGGGACCCAGAGCTGGCTTTCAGAGGGAATGGGACTGACCTCAGGCTCCAGGAGGAGGAACAGGTGGGAGGAAGAGTGGGAGTGCCCTAGACTGGATCCAATGGAGAGTGGGACAGAGAGGCTTCCAGGATCCGACAAGGGACCCTTGAGGCAGGGGGCTTCTGAGGACCGGTTGGGGGTCCCTGGAGCTGACTTCGGGGATAAGGAAGTTTGCATGCACGGGGCTGTCCCGAGATCGGGGAGCCACAGACCTCCTCCTGTAGAGGGTGGGGGTGGGAGTTCAGAGGCGCCACTGGATTCTGGGTTAGCCGGGGGAGCAGCTAAACGTTCAAGCCTCAAGATCTCTCTGTAGCTGAGGGTCCAGTGTAGTGTGCAATACAGAAAGATGGGGAGTGAGCCAATAGTCAGCAGAGGGCGCTGAGGAGACCTTGTCTCAAGAAAACTCCACAGTCATGCCAAAGAGTGAAGGACAAGTTCTAGGATCCCGCTGGCAGGGGCAGCCCATGCAATGCACCCAGATACTCAACCTTGTATGTGGTTTATTCTGCCTCTCATTCATCTAGTCAATCACAAAATACCATTAATTCAAGTTCTTAAATACATGGTCAGTCTACTTCTTCCCATCCCCAGTGCTGTCATCCAGTTGAAGTACCTCTGTGACAGCCTCCTGGCTGATTTCTGCAGTTCCACATAAGTCCTATTCGAAAGCATTCCTCCTCTATCAACCAGACTGACCTTTACAAAATGGAAATCCAAACACCTCACTCCCCAGATTAAAGCTATTCAATGTACTTACCATAATCCTCACAAAAGCATACAAAGGCTCACAGGTCTGGGTTCCATGCCACTTTTTACTCTCATCTTTAAAGCACACAAAATCCCACAGAGTCTGGCTTCCACGCTCATTTCTAAACTCCAGCCATAATGATAGTTTTCTCCAAGGCACTCTGCTATTCTCTCTCCAGGGCCTCTAGACTTCCCTCCCACCACTCCCAGCCCAATAAGTCATGTATCACATTTTGGCTTATCTATCCCCTCCTCTAAGTCCAGTTGTCCTGAACCCTAAGACACTAGGGTACTTGTTAAATAATGAAAGGGACACTCACACAACTTCAAATACAACTTGTTTCAAGTGTTATAATAAAAATTAAACAATTCTAAGATTCACGGAAAAATAATGTCTAAGTTAAAAATCAATATACAGTCGGCTCACGTAGGGCTACTCATCTGCAGATTGAGTCAAGCACAGATTGACAAGACTCTAACAATAAAAAATAACCACAGTATAGTAACTATACAGCATTTATGTTGTGTCAGGTATTATAAATAATGTAGAGATGATTTAAAGTACATGAAAGGATGTAAGTTATATTCAAATACATACATATTATAGCAGTTTACATCAGGGACATGAGTGTTCATGGATTTCGGTATCTACAGGGGCCTCATATCACTCCCCTCAGATAGGGAAGGGCAAGCATATTCTATTTCGATATATAAGACACATATAGTGGGCATGGTGCTTTATTTACATTAACTTAGGCCTACTTGATTGACACATGACATCTGTTTTCTTTAGAGCTTTCTAAATATACAGTAATAAGTCTGGTAGGAAGCTTTGTCATTCATAGTCTCTATGACTATTATTTATTATGAATACTTTAGCATACTGCTTTTTTACAATTGTTTGCAGGCATCTTCATTATATACAAACTTTAAGAGGTTTTTAAGTTTACTGTGTGAAAAATAATAAATTTTTTTGGCCTTACAGTTTAGCCATACAACAATCTTTCTGCAGTTTGATGTATGTTACCCTGTCTCTTCACAATAAATACAAAGAAAAAAATATAGGAAAATGATTATTAGAATGTGCCATGTAGGGCAGCACCTGTGGCTCAGTGAGTAGGGCACTGGCCCAATATATTGAGGGTGGCGGGTTCGAACCCGGCCTCAGCCAAACTTCAACAAATAAATAGCCAGACATTGTGATGGGCGCCTGTAGTCCCAGCTACTCAGGAGGCTGAGGCAAGAGAATCACCTAAGCCCAAGAGCTGGAGGTTGCTGTGAGCTGTGACACCACAGGACCTAGGGTGTCGAGAAACCAAGAGTGACAAAGTGAGACTCTATCTCTAGAAGAAAAAAAAAAAGAATGTGTCATGTAAAAGTAATATTCAGATAACGTGTCTACAGGCACTCTCTAAATAGTCTTTTGGGGAGTTAGGATTTTAAATCTTTACATTTTAAAGTTCTATAACAGAAAGTATTTACACTGAATCTATATTTCCAAATTTCATGTTCTCTCCCCCCCCAACTTCTCATCTCTGACTTTAAATTAATAATAAGTATATATTACATGAAGTACTATTCTTCATATTCTACTAGTAATCATACTTTTATCTATTTGTCATATGTATAATTCATATATATATATATACACACACACACATACATGGTTCATTGTTCTATATATTCATTGAATCTCATTTCCTGCTAAAAACATCTGGTTAAAAGCATCATTATGAAACATAAAAATAATGAAAGATTATAGGAATGAATTTTAGGAAGTGAGATAAGTGTGATAATCACGTAAAATTGTAACAAAACTGAATGATGTAAAAGATGTTACAAAATGAAAAAGACATTTGGAAATAGTGGGATAGAGGAATCAAGAAATGTTCCAAAAGTGCAGCTATATTACTGTTGATATTATAGCAGCCTTGGGTTTATTAAACCTCCAAGCTGTGAAGGAGGACATATATTCAAACCTGTTTAACCAAAAGGCTGAAGAAACAGCCTCGTCTAACTGACTATCTTTACTTACATAGCCTTTTTGTTTCAACAACTGCTAGAAAACCACCTTAAAATGTATTAAGGCATACTTTCTTGCTTTAGTAAGTAAAGTGAACATAATTAAATCTCTTACTTTTGACTGCAGGACTTATCACATATTAGCATTGACCTTGTTGTGACCTTCAGTTCTCACTGGACCCTAACAAAGATGTACACATTTAGGTTAGATGCACACACACACTGCCTCTGGGCTATTAATTTTTAGAAAATTCTTCTTTTTTTTAAACTACAACTGTTCAAAATTGATTTTTTAAAAGAGAGAAAAGGAGCATATTTTCCTACAAGTCAAGAGCAGGAAAAATAAACCCAGTTATCTGAGCTTTTACTACATCATTGGCACTTTTCTAAAGTCATAGATATTCTTGAGAAATATGTTTCATTTTCAATTGTTAAGACAATGAGCTGAAGGATAAAGCTTGGGGAGAAGAAAAGTAAATCCCCATGTGAAGAAGAAAATAGTATTGAAGAATGCTGTGCAATATCCAGGTATTTACCAATATATCCTATGCACTAAGGATGTTTTATGTACTAAGTACTCTGGCAAAACACTACAATTACAAATCTTCCCTGCCTATGTCTTTGTTTCTTCATCTGCAAAATTAGGGGACTAAATATTTAGTATCCCACTAATATACAAAAAGCCCCCCATGCTATGATTCAATAAGCACAGAGTGATGTTACTCTACCATTAACCGAGTGCCTGTGTCACAGTAAGAGTGACAGAGAGAGGGAGAGGAACAGAGAGGGCGAGCTCAGGAAGCAGAGAGATGGGGAAAATATCTAACTGTCCAAGGAACACAAGGATACCCCAAAAATAAGACAACTATTCTCTGCAGTTAACTTAAGAATGTTAACTAGTTATTTTACTCTTTTATTGCTTTGGGCAGAACACTAAATGAAT
>CAUYPK010090486.1:0-52751 GCA_963574355.1 Loris lydekkerianus
GATGCTGGCGTGGATGTGGAGAGAAGGGAACACTTTTACACTGCTGGTGGGACTGCAAACTAGTACAACTTTTCTGGAAGGAAGTATGGAGAAACCTCAAAGCACTCAAGCTAGACTTCCCATTTGATCCTGCAATCCCATTACTGGGCATCTACTCAGAAGGAAAAAAAAATCCTTTTATCATAAGGACACTTGTACTAGAGTGTTTATTGCAGATCAATTTACAATCTCCAAAATGTGGAAACAGCCTAAATGCCCACCAACCCAGGAATGGATTAACAAGCTGTGGTATATGTATACCATGGAATACCATTCAACTATTTAAAAAAATGGAGACTTTACATCCTTCGTATTAACCTGGATGGAAGTGGAAGACATTATTCTTAGTAAAGCATCACCAGAATGAAAAAGCATGAATCCTATGTACTAAATTTTGATATGAGGACAATTAATGACAATTAAGTTTATGGGGAGGGAGGAAAAGCAGAATGAGGGATGGAGGGAGGGGGGTGGGACCTTGGCGTGTGTCACACTTTCTGGGGGAAGACATGATTGCAAGAGGGACTTTACCTAACAAATACAATTAGTGTAACCTGGCTTATTGTACCCTGAATGAATCCCCAACAATTAAAAAAAGGTAAAAAATTTCAATCCTTCAGCATGGCTTGCCAACATCTTCTCTAGTCGTTATTCCTTGTAAATCTTATTTCCAATAAATTATGCTACTGGCCACTGATGAAAACAAACAAACAACAAAACAAACAAACAAACAAACAAAAAAAAAAAAACTAGCATAGCCAAGACTAAAAACAGTGCAGAGTTTCCTCAAACAATTAAAAGCAAAGCTACCACAGAATCCAACAAGCTCACTGCTATGTATATATCCAAAGAAAATGAAATCAGCATCTTGAAGAGATACTTGTTCTCCCGTGTTTATTGCAGCATTATTTACAATAGGGAAGACATCAAGTCAGCCTAAGTGTCTGATGAAACATGAATGGATAAAGAAAATGTGGTATACAGAAGCTCACACCTGTAATCCTAGCACTCTGGGAGGCCAAGGCAGGTGGCTTGCTTGAGCTCACAAGTTCAAGACCAGCCTGAGCAAGAGCAAGACCCCTTTCTGCAAAAATAGGTAGGTGATGTGATGGATGCCTGTAGTCCCCGCTACTTGGGAGGCTAAGACAAGAAGATCTCTTGAGCCAAAGAATTTGAGGTTGCTGTGAGCTATAATGCCATGGCACTCAAACCCAGGGCAAAAGAGTGAGAACTCTGTCTCAACAACAACAACAACAAACAAAAAAAAAAAAAGAAAAAGAAAAAAAAGAAAGAAAGAAAGAAAGAAAAGAAAATATAGTACAGATACACAATGGAAACAATGGAAAACTACTTAACCACAAATAGCCTGAAATCTCATCATTGGCAACAACCTGGATGAAACTAGAAGGCATCATGTTAAGTGAGATAAGCCAGATACAGAAAGATAAATAACACATAATCTCGATAATGTGTGGAATCTACCAAAACAACACATAGGTGGTCATACAAGTGGACAGTAGGACCCCAGAGAGGATGGGGAGGGGAGGAGGGAAAAGGTACAAAGTTACACTTGGGAAGAATAAATTTTGTTGTTCAATTCACAATAGGGAGAGTACAATTGATGGTAAAATATTGAGTATTACAAAATATCTAGAAGAGAGGCTCTTGATGAATCTCACCACACACACAAAAAATAGATATATTAGGTGAGGGATATATTAACTACATTAATTGGATTGTTATACAATGTAGATATGCCTTGAACCATTAAATGCTACTCTATAAATATATATGATTATAGTACATGAGTTTATGATATAAATAAAATTGCTAAAAATATTTAAGTTATCGATGTCTTGGCTCAGGTGATCAAAATACAGAGCTTGAAGTGAAAACTAAAATGGTGACATTTTATAAGTGAGTGAAGTCTGAGAAAAATGTACTGAAGATGTAGGAAAAGCTTGTAACAGGGGTTATAGTTCTAAGCTGGTTATATCCACACAGCAAGGAGAGCCAATTGCTCAGTGGGAGGAAATGACTGTAGTAAGTTCCTGTTTCCTGCCTCCCACTGGCCAAATTCAGTTTGGAAAAGCTCATTGTACCCTAGTTCAAGGTTTTGCTATCCATTCTCACTGATTGCCTTCCAGAACAGATGAACTTCGAGTAGAAGAGATAGTTTCCAAATGGTCCTCTGCATCTCAGAAGCAACAGCAAAACCTGTGATGGGAGGCAATTGGTGTAACTAAAGGTGTGAAGTGACCTGTTGGCATTTTGAGTAATAGAACATTGTGGATTAAGAGTCCTCGCCTCAGGTTCTGGCTGGCAAAAGCTGCGTAGATCACCATTGGCAGCTGGGTCTCATCACCTGAGAGCATCCTATTGGAAGGGTCTTACTGTCACGAAGATGAGACTCACCTGTATGAAGACACGGCCATGCCATCTTGGAGGCTCATCACAGTCCCAGAGAAGAAAACATTTACGAGCAAACCTAGTGACTCATGCTATGTGGTGAAAACACTCAGGCCTCTAATCCTCCATTTGTGTACTTTGCACTAGAATCACAGTAACATTTCGGTTAACTGGAACTTATTCTAACCTAGGCATTCTCTGACGACAGGAAGTAGTCTCTGAAAGAAGCCAGTCTACTCTAAATCAGCCCCAAAGATAGCTTACTTAAAATGAGAGAGCAGCTTTTTTTGATAACAGATTCACTGTGGGAAATACTGCCTGAAATGTTCTTTCAGGTTAGAAGGTCAATAAAAGGATATAATTTCTACCAATTAGCTTTCATTCAATCCTTAGGTGGCCAATGATAAGAATTTGTAAAAAATAGATTCTAAGGATGAATTTCAAATGGGAAAGAGTTTTTGGCAAAAAGAAGAAATAAATGAAAAAATTTCTCTTTTAAATTGATTTTGACATAGTTACAGAACTGGAACATTAGTTTGTGGAACTGTCAAAGAGCTGTATCTTCCAAAGAATTGGGCTTTTCTTGAGAGAGAAGAAAAAATCAAAACTCTGCTGTCCAATGTTAATGGATGCCTTGCTTCTCCTAAGCTAACTTCAGAGAGAGCTAAACTGCGAACCTTAAGCCGGTGTTTCTTTTTTCTTTAACCTGTATTGAACTTTAGTTCACTGACATCCTGTAAGGCTTCTTGTCATTAAAAGCTATTAGGCTGCTTAGATAATTCAGAAGAAATTCCTTTTAAGTGGAAGGAAAATCTGTATTTAAATAGATCCTTAGACTGATTATTGATTTTAAAGATTTATCTTGGTGACACAAAGGAAGTGCGTCAGGATTGCTTTGAATTTGGAGTTTTGATTTACATCAGAAGCCAGAAATGCAAATGTTTCCTAAATATGGTCTGATCCTAATGAACATTATATAATTTTGCCAACAAATTTGGAGTCTGAGGCTGCAATTGGTCTTTCAATATTTGTTCTCTTTAGTAATGGGACACTTAAATATTAGCAAGATGCATGATCATCAGAATAAAGACCATATTTCCTAGTCTTCCTTGCAGGTAGATATGGCCATCTCACTAAAGTAATGTCATGAATTTTGAATAGGAGTATATGTGCATCTTCCAATGCAGTCCTTAGAAGAATGGAGAATACTTTCTACTTCCTTCCTTCCACTTCCTCTGGCTGCAATGAAGCTATGGTGAGATGATTTCAGGAAACGTTGGCTGTAGCAGAGCTAGCAATGCTCACCAAACATTCTTTGCCGTGCCCACATACTCTCATCTAGTTAATTAAAGCCAAGTGTCCATAAAATGAGTAAGAGTGATCTATGTTATTTTCTGCATTAGGGAGTGAATATATTAGTAGTCAACTTGCTAGGCCTGCTACCTGCATTCTGTCATATCATTTGAATAAAACTATCCCTGCATGCTGTCATATCATCTGAGTACCCCTACCCCTGCATGCTGTCAAATCATCTGAGTACCACTAAACATGCATGCTGTCATAACATCTCAGTATCACTATCCCTGCTTGCTGTCATATCATCTCAGTACCCCTACCCCTAAATGCTGTCATATTATTTGAAGACCCCTACCCCTGCATGCTGTTGTATCATGATCTGAGTACTCCTGAGTATGGTTTTACAGCAGCATCTTAATCCACATCTGATGACAACATTAACCAAGATACAAGTACAACAATAATGAAGCGATATAAGCCAAATTTAATGATTCCAAAAAATATAAATCAAAGTCCTTTTGGGGTTCGGGGAAATGGTCCATAAAACCTATCATCTAATCCAGGTTTATCATTCTTCACCTGCTGCAACCATGGAGCTTACTCTCTCATTTTATCTATGTGCATTTCAACTTCAACTGAGCTTTATTATAAGCAGAGCAAGAGTGGTTTGCTATTACACATACTCTACCTTCTTCAGCTAACAGGGAATCCATCGTTATGTGATTGCCCAAGACAACTTTAGGTAGAGAATCCAATGAGTTTTGTTGCTCTAAGATAACAGTAGCATTATTAGCTCTAATTTGTTTTTCTTTTTTCTTTTTCTTTGCTATTTTTGGCCGGGGCTGGATTTGAACCTGCCACTTCTGTCATATGGTGCCGGCGCCCTACTCCTTTGAGCCACAGGTGCCACACTATTAGCTATAATTTTTACAGTGATGAATATGTTTCTAAGCATGTGTTGGTGAGCAGCCTCTCTCCACTCTGGGAGGGAACAATGTGTCTCCAAACAAAGACTCTGCATCTTTAGAAATTCCTCCTATAAATTCCTCTCAGAGACCTCTCCCCCAGATAGGATTTCCTTCCAAATTCTTGTTACATCCACTGAAAGGCCAGTGTGTGGTGACATTTCCATTGTGTACTGAGAAGGATATACTGAACGCCTCCATAAACACCCTCATTCACCCCTGACCCTCAAGCTTCCATAGGCCCAGGGTGGGATTTCCTGACAGCAAACAAAAAAATCCTCAGGGGCACAAGCCATGTTGTCAGCAGTTTTGAGGCTGTTATTAAAGCTTTTTTATGCAGCCATGGATCTGTCAGACTGCTGTCACCTTAGGGTAAGGCTGGGCCTAGCCAATGTCCTGCCTGTGCTGACAAATTAGGTTAAAACTGCGGTCCAGATCAGTGTTTGGTGAGAACGCTCATGCGCCATCCTTTAAGAATGGGAGGGATAAATCCAATCAAGAAGCCAGATAGAAACATAGGGGTGTGACAGCCCCGTGTGTGAGTTGGGTGATGCACACAGTACACACAGCTCTTTGGGGGAATTTTGAGGTGCTCAAGATGTTATGTGAGACTTAAGAAACAAGACGTTATCTCAGTTCCCTGAGATGCCCCCTCCCTTACTGCCTAGCCACATAAATGCCCCCTACTTCATCTCTTTGGTCAGGTGGACCTGGGAGAGTTTCCTTTCCCATCTGCTCACTTTGACAAAATTGAGTAAATTATCTCCATCTTTAAGCTCCAGTGTCACAGCATCTGGGTGCACCTGCACATCAGGTAAGAGGGCTGAATTGGGGGGTTCAATAACAATATCAAATAGCTCATTCTGACTAATGAAGGAATAAAGGCAACATTCAGTCATCTTACCTGACTAATGAACGACCCTGGGTCTCCAGCACTGTGGAGCTTCTGTATGAATTTTAGGCCTCTAATATATTTAGGTAAGAAATAAATGAATGTCTCCCTTGCTTCAGCTCCTCTTTGAGGCCTGAACTTCCAAGAGTACCCCAAAAGTCATTCACCAGAACTGAAGTTAAATTTTTTCATGTTCACATTTTCTAACATGAGAATTACAACTGTCCATAACAAAAATGTAAGGAGTTTGTGAAACGATGATTTTGAAATTTCCTTTGGATAATAGTCTCTGAAAATATTTTCAGCCAAGACTGTTATATTTTTAATATACATATCCATATGTATGTGTATTTAAAATATACTTAATTCTGACCTTGCCTTGTCTTTTCCATACATTAATAAATATTTATTAAAATATAACAAAGAGAGGGGCTTCAAGGGGCATGGTTGGAAGGCCTAGCCTGATAATAGGAAGTCTGGAGGGGCCCAGCAACACACCGGGCACTGTGCTCTGCTGACCAAGCCTGTGCTGCACAACATACAGTCACCACATTTGGTCATGGGATGCGTGTGGGCCACATGCCTCAAATACCTGAGCTTTGGTAAAATCAACAGTAGGATCAGCACTCAACAGTTTTCATCAAAAAGGGAAAAAATACAGATATAAAGTAACCATATGGATGACCAATAAAAAGAGATAAAATTGCCTGGAGGCACAGAGAGACCGAGGTACACAATTTCAAAGTGAGAAAAAGAGGATAATTATGTCTTTTCTCTGGCTCAGAGTTGGCCTCATTGTCTCTTCTCACTCAGGAGAGGGACTGACCCATTTCCTCCTCTCTGGAAACATGCTCTGCTTCCTCTCCCTAATCTATCTCTCTCTCTCTCTCTCTCTCTCTCTCTCTCTCTCTCTCTCTCCCCCCCCTCTCTCGAATAGACACAGTCTCACTCTGTTGCCCTGGGTAGAGTGTCGTGGCATCATCAGAACTCACAGTAACCTCAAATTCCTGGGCTTAACTCCTTTTGTTTCAGCCTCCCAAATAGCTGCTACAGGTGCCTTCCACCAGGCTAGCCTTTCTATTTGTAGTAGAGAATTGGGGGGCTCTCGCTCTTGTTCAATAATCCACTTAGGTCAGCCTCTTAGCATGCTGGGCTGACAGCGATGGGCCCCCACACCAGGCTGAACTTTGGCTTTGTTGTGCTGATGCCCATGGGCGTTTACATTGCTTTGATTCTCAGCTGTGACCGCTGGCATTTTGCTTCCAGTTTTCACTCACTTTTTTGTTGGAGCCATTCCTCTGCTCAAGGAACCAGACAAACCCCATATCCCAACATTAACTACATTCTAGGAATTATGTTAGGTAATTTATGCAATTTTTTAAATTTATTTTTCACAACTATATGAATGGGTACTATAATTATGATACCTATTTTATAGGTGAAGAAACTGAGGTAGAGGGCGAATTAGCAGACAAGACTCAAACAAGTTCTTAATGATTCTAGAGCTCAGTTGCTGCCTCTGACAGTTGTGATACCATGAAATACACACAGTAGAACCTCCCTAGTTGACCACCTCTCTACATTAACCACCTCCTTACGTTGACCTGATTTTCATAGACCAGACCTGCCCTATATGTGCATATCAGTACAGCAGGCCTAGTTCCTTATGCTCACCACCTCCATATATTGACCAGTTGGTTACAGTCCCCTGGGTGGTCAACTTGCAGAGGTTCTACTGTATTGGGTCTTCCCTCTGGTTTCCTAGCATATAGCTCCGATAAAGTAGTGTTTGTATGGTAATAAGATGACTGGTGGCTGGTCTTCGGAGGTCCCTAAGTGTCCTCAAGATGGGGGCTGGTGGCCAGGGAGGCAATCCATGGTTTATAATTAGACCATTCTGTTTTACCTGGACCTCCTTGGAAGGGAGAGATGCTGAGGTTGGACTGCTCACCAAGGGCCAATGATTTAATCAATCATACCTACATAATGAAGCTTCCATAAAAACCCCAAAGGACAGGGCTTGGAGAGATTCCAGATAGCTGAACAACTGAGGTTGCTGGAGTTGGTGCACAAGGAAAGGGCAAGGCACTTCCAGGCCACTTTTATTCACCTGTAAACTTTGTAAAATTCTTTATAATAAATGGAGAAATGTGAGTAAATGGTTTCCCTGAGTTCTAGGACCCTCTGTAGCAAATTGATTAAACCCAAAGAAGGATCCTTGTATACTCTGACTGGTCAGAAGCATAGACCCCAGGCTATGCTTGCAAGTGGCATCCGAGGTGGGGGGGGGCAGTCTTGAGGACTGAATCCTTAATGTGTGGAATTCCATGATATCTCTAGGTAGACAGAGTCAGAACTGAATGGAGTTAGCGGACACCCAGAAGGTGTCTGCTGGAGAATCTTCTGGTTGGTGGTAAACCTTCACAAACTTTTGCAGTCAGTGATGTGTTAATTGTTGAGTGAAAGAATAGGAATGAACACTTAGTTTTATCCCCCCTGTATCCACACATAGTATGTTTACATTCATGGTGAGTTACTGCATGGTTTGATGTTTTTTTCCTATTCTTTTTTTTTTATGTCTTCCCCTTTCTTCTTTTATTTCTTTTTATTTTCTCCCTCTTTTTCTTCCTATTTTCTTTTCTCCTTCCTTTCTTTTTTCTTCTTTTAAGAATGGAATGCACATTATATCCCATATTAGAAGTTTGTAGGATTTCTGTGTTTGACTTCACTACATGCAATAGATCTGGATGGGAAATCATGAGCTCTCTCTGCGTGAATCAGATCTCCAATTACTCCTATAGCTATAATTTCGTATCTGGGAAATTACTTTTTGGAAATAACAAAATCATTCTTGAGGACTATTGTGCAGAAAGGTCTAAGGGTACAACCAATTTCCTTTGTCTTGCCCTTTCCCCTTCATTTAGTACAGGAGTCTGCGCTGCTCTTTGCTGCGTCCCTGCATTCCAAGTACTCTGATAGCCAGTTCTCTAGTATACTACGAAAAGCTTGTAATGAGGCTGGTGGCTTGTTAGGTGTGAAACATGGTAATGTAAGAAGAAAAATTCTGTGCTAGTATTGCTAATGACACATGTAATATACTTTGGATATATTGACATAATGAAATATGTGATAAGTGCTAGAGCTAAAGAAATTAAAAAACAGAATGCCATGAAGGCTACATTGAACAGTTTGATGAGAATATTTCAGATCATATATGAAACCAGCACATGGCACCTCTTGATTGCACTAATATACACAGTTATGAATTAACAAAAAAATAAATAAATAAATAAAGCCAGGTGTAGTGGCTCACACCTGTAATCCTAGCACTTTGAGAAGATGAGGTGGGAAAGTAGCTTGAGGCCAGGAGTTTGAGACCAGTCTGTCTACCATAGGGAGACCCTGTCTCTAACAAAACACAAACATACAAAAAAGAAAAAAAAAATTAGCCTTGTACTTGAAACAACATGGATGGGACTGGAGAACATTATGTTCAGTTCAGAAATAAACCAAGCAAAAAAGACAAATATCACATGTTCTCACTCATATTTGGAGCTAAATACTAAAAAAAAAAAAAAATCTCATGGAGACTGAAAGTAGGATGACGGCTGCCAGCAGCTGAGAAGGGCATCTGGGGGTGGGGGGTGAGGATGGGATGGGGGTGTTCATTATTGTTGCTGTGTGTGTTTGTGTGCTGTTGTGGTAATTTCTTTTTAAACTGGGAAAGATAAGAAGTGAAATCGGGACTTGTTATTCCAAGTTGATGGGGATAATACTGTGAAGAAAATGGCAGTGTACAAATTGATTAAGCATTTTTTTTTTTTTTAAGAGACAGAGTTTCATTATGTCACCCTCAGTAGAGTGCCGTGTTGTCACAACTCATGGCACTGTCCAACTCTTGGGCTTACGTGATTCTCTTGCCTCAGCCTCCCAAGTAGCTGGGAATACAGGTGCCCGCCACAATGCCCGGCTATCTTTTGGTTGTAGTTGTCATTATTGTTTGGCAGGCCTTGGCTGGGTTCGAACCTGCTGGCTCTGGTGCATGTGGCTGGTACCCTAGATGCTGAGCTACAGAGGCCGAGCCAGATTAAGCATTTTTTTTGAGAGGAAATGAAGTGTCACCAATGAGAAGAGGCAAGGGGAGCCTGTAATGAGCAGGACTGGTGGAAAAATGAAAAAATGGTCATCAAATTGTGTGTCAAAATCATGAGCTAACTGTGAGAAAGATAGAAGATCAAGTAAACATGATGGAGAAATATTAGGAAAATTGTAACTGAAAATCTTGGCCGACAACTCACGGCTCTTCCATCATGACAATGCATCAGCTCACAGGGCACTGCCTGTGAGAAAGTTTTCAAACTGTAAACAAATCACTTTATTGAAATACTTGCTCTACTCATCTGATCTGGTCCCCAGTCATTTTTTTCTTTACCCAAAGATGAAACAAATATTCAAAGGAAGACATTTGGGTAATGTTCAGTACATCAATGGTAATGTGACAACAGTTCTGATGGCCATTCCAGAAATAGAGTTCCAACATTGCTTTGAAGGGTGGTTGAGGCACGGTGTCGGTGCACAGCTCCTGAGGGGAGCACTTTGAAGGTGACCTTAGGGATATTCAGCAATGAGGTATGGAGCACTTTTTCTAGGATGAGTTCTTGAACTCAATTGTCAGACATCACAAATAGCATATACACAGAAAAGGATTAAGACATTTCTCTCTCTCTCATTTTGTGGTAGCAACAAAGAGGCATGTGGATCTGAGTTTGGACTAGAAAAAAACTGAGGTACAGTTTAAACAGCAAAGATCTTTTTTGAGCCCAATTTGAGCGATGGTAACAGCCTGGCAAACAAGTCCAAGTTACCTCGGGAAGTGCCCTGGAGAACAAAGGAGAGGATCAGGCCTCTAAAGAATAATGGGAAGATCAGGTGAATTATTTTTCAACTATTACAATGGATGTGATTATATCTGAAGCAGTCTGGATGTTGGAGATAGATTGTAACAGCTGAAAATGTAGCCACGGTTAGGAACCTCCCAGTTCAGCAGGAATCAGTCAACCGATTTTTGTGACAGATGATATTCAGCCAAGAAGGTGTGACCTCTTGGGTGGAGTATTCACTTAAGACATGCCTGAGGTCTCAGCTGAAATGGCCTCCTGGCGGCTCCATCTTGCATAGCATTTTCCCTCATCAGGTCACAAGAAAAAAAAAACAAAAACAAAAAACAGTAAGTGCCTAGGAATGGCTCTGGGAGAGAGTAATAAATGTTTTGACTCTTAAATAAAGAATAGTAGTTAAGCAGGGAGATTATAATACTGAAACTAGATTGAGATGCATAAAATTGCTGATATCAACCACTTTTTGCTCATAAAAATAATAATTTCATGTGATTTAATGTAACATAGCATATGCTTTGTACCAAATCAAAGAGTTTGATTATTAGTTTACTTAATTCTCACAATAATTATAGGAGTTAATTTTATAAGAGAAAATATGCACAGAAAGGTTAATCATATACTCCAAGGTGAAAAAAAAATGTATGGAGTAGAAAAGTCAAGATTCAAATCCAGTCCAGAATGCATTGTCTGGACTAATTTGTAGTGAAGACAATCAGGACATTCTTTTCCTCTTTGACAGTGGATAACTCTGTGTGAATACATTTATAGCTAAACAGTATAAACGTCAAATGTTCATACTGAAGAACCCTTTTTATTATAGGAAAGGGAAAAGTTTATTTAAAATATCTATTCACACCAGGTACAGTGGTGAGTGCCTGTCTTTCCGGCTACTTAGGAAGCTGTGGCAGGAGAATGGCTTCAGCCCAGGAGTTTAAGGCCAGCCTGGGCAATATATCAATATCCTGTCTCTAAAAAAGATTAAATAAATAAAAATGAAAAGGAGGGAGTGGGTGGGGGAAGGGAAGAGCAGAGAGAGGGGCTTGGGGAGTCACGATATATGACACACATTTGAGGGACAGGACACAATTATAAGAGGGACTTTACCTAACAAACGCAATCAGTGTAACCTGGTCCTTTCTACCCTCAATAAAACCTCAATAGTAAAAAATAAATAAAAATAAATAAATAAATAATTATTCATTCACAAACTGTGAAGCCTACATCTTGATGGCATCTGGATTACAACTACAACATGAACAAAGTAATATTATCAGGACATATAACACTTCTAAAGTCTAAAGCAAAAATATACTGAATTCTTGGAGAGTTTTTACCCCAGATCAAATAGAACTATTTTGTGCTGGGCATGGTGGTTCATACTGGTATTCCTACCACTCTGGGAGGCCGAGGAGGGTGAATTGTTTAAGCTTAGGGAATTTGAGACCAGTCTAAACAAGACCCTCTCTCTACTTAAAAAAAGGAAAAAAATAGAAAAACTAGCTGAACATTGTGATAGGCACCTGTAGTCCTAGCTACTCTAAAGCCTGAGGCAAAAGGATCACTTGAGGCCAAGAATTTGAGGTTGCTATGTATGAGCTTTGGCACTATGGCACTCTACCCTGGCCAATGGAGTGAGACTCTGTCTCAAAGTATATATACATATATAGATATACACACACATAAGTACATATATATATATATATGTATCACTGTTTTGAAGTCTTAAAAGATTGTTTAAATGTCAACTTCAACATGTATTTTGATGTATTTATAGGTGCATAATAACAACCAGAAGACTAATAAGACATTTTTCTAAATTTCAAAATGTTAAGGGGGAACAGATGTTTTTGTTACGTGGATAGCTTTGGTATTGCTTGAGTCACGGCTGTTCGTTCACCCAGTAGTGTCCATTGTACCCATCAGGTAGGTTTCTGCCCCTCACCTCTCTCTTTCTTCCCTCTTGATTTCCAATGATTTTCACTCCCCTCTGTGCCCATGTGCTCCCACTGGTTAGTTCCAACTTACTAGAGAGTATGTGGTATTTTTTTTCCAATCCTGAGATACTTCACTTAGGATAATGGTCTCTAGTTCCATTTAAATTGCTGCAAAAAGCATCAATTTATTTTTTAAGGCAAAAGATGTTAATTTATTCCTTTTTGTAAGAATTTTTTAAATATTACATCAGACCATTTGAGCAAGAAAACTATTTTAAGTCTTGATAAACTATTTATAAGAAAAAACAGCAACAAAAACCCAGACGCCATTGACTACAGTAAAGCTCATGCCATGCTGTAAACTAGTCATATAAACCAGATTTACTACAGGGTCTGTAGCACTGAATGTTAGGTTTGAGCATGACTAGATCAATTTTTGTTTTTATAACAGTAAGATAGTCTGACAAAGTTACATTTGGTCAAACTCAGATAAAGTATCTTAGACACTTTTTTTTTTTTTGTTATTTGTTTGTTTTTTGGAGACAGAGTCTCACTTTGTCACCCTAGGTAGTGTGGTGGTGTCACACAGCAACCTCAAACTCCTGGGTTTAAGTGATCCTCTTGCCTCAACCTCCCAAGTAGCTGAGAGTAAAGGCATTCGCCACAATGCCCGGCTGTTTTTAGAAACGAGGGCTCTCTCTCTGGCTCAGGCTGGTCTCGAACTTGTGAGCTCAGGCAACCCTCCGACCTCAGCCTCCCAAGTGCTGGGATTACAGATGTGAGCCACAATCCCCGGCTGAGCCAATTGTTAATACTGCAAAGTTTCAACTTTTTCTTTCTTTTCTTTTCTTTTTTTTTTTCAAAATGCCACATACACAGAAGACCACTCTATAGTAAATACAAAATTCCCATTAGTCAAGAGATGTCATCTTTCAGTTTCTTTTTGTTTCAACCGTTTAAATAAAACTTACATGTAGGGTTTTAAAAACCACTATAATTGATTGTTAGCCTTTCCTAAACAAAGTCAAAAGCAAATTTACTAGATTTTAATATTTTATTCACTTATAGTTTTCTAAGTCTAAGTAGTTTTAAGTTAAGAAGAAAATTTAGTAAAAGATTTTACATGTAGCTACTGAAATATAATTATATATATAATTAGAGCAAAAGCCACAACATCTGGAAATGGAGGAACAAAAGATTAACTGAAGAAAATTTTAATTGTTTTTCTCCTATTATTATTATTATTTTAATCATCGTCAATTTTCTAAGAAGAATGGCTACCTTACCCTAATTGGATTTGCTGCATCTTTAAAACCCTCTTTTTTTTTTTTTTTTTTTAATACAAATGACTTATCAGCCCTTTCTAGAGAGCACCTTTGTTCTTCGTTACCTTATGTGGTACTGGTACCTTTGCTTATCCTAATATCTGCTCAGTAAAGACTGTCCCCCCATCCACGCTTTGTTAACCTGCTCCTCTAGCTACACCTTCCCAAAGCGATGACACCAGCACCCCATTCAGACAATTTTAAGTGTGGAAAAGACAGAAAATATTCCTCCTCCTAAAGTGAATTATCCTTACTGCAATAAACACTTCCAGGTAAAAGCAGAAGTGTTTCTCAAATTAGGATTATCTTCCTTTAAAATTTTTCTCTCTATACCTGCATTAGTTTCCCTAAAAATTTCCTCCCAGGGATGTGGCCAATAAGAAAATCCTAGGGTACGGTGAACAGGGGCAGAGTTGCTGTCGCAGTGACATGTTCTAAATAACCTCTTCAATGATCCTATGAACATGACGCTTCTGTGCCTTGCAGCCTTAAAATGGATGACTTCATTCTAGTTTATTCTTCAGCCTGGTTGCAGCACCATCATCAATTTCTTATCCATTGCTCGGTAATTCAGAATATCAGCACAGGTATACTAGGCTGCTGCATTATGCTAGGGACAGGGCATATAGTAGTAAATCAGAAAATCTTAGGTACTTGTTGAATGCTGCTGTCAGTGTGGCCACTTATCAAAGAAACTTTTTGTTTAGATGAAGGGACCAGGTCCTACCTCTCACTGCTGTCTCCTCAAAGCAGAAATAAAGTCCCAGCAGAGGCTCCCTACGGCTGCAGGAAATGATGCTCTTTTGAGATGACTATAAGACAATATTTTACCTTTTATAACTCCTTTAAAATATTCCCTCTGAAGACACACTCTTATGGGTTTAAAGTGCATTTGAAATAATTAAGAAGGCTATCCCACCAAAAAAGAAAAAAAAAAAAAAAAAAAAAGAGAACCCTGAGACATTCTCATCTATGAAAATGTTAATGATTTAGGCCCTCGGTAATGTTTACATCACAGGTGTGCAAGCTTCCCTGACCTTGGGTTATAGTTTAGGGAAAGCAGTGTAGGCAGGGGAAAAACCCACAGACAGGATCATGGGTGTTGATTTTTTTTTCTCTCTCTCTAGCCCTTACATGTGGTTGTGCTTATTACTTTCCTTTGAATTTGTTCAAAGAGCGTGAAAACCCAAGTCCCCTGCCTGGAAATCTGGAACTCTGCCTTGGGACTGCCTTCAGTCTGAGAAAGTTGTTTCCTTTAGCCAGGGAGGGTATGTGTGAAGGAAATTAAAACACACAGTAGGGCTGAATACATTGGATACTTTTTAGGGGGAAGGGGGAGAGGAAGGGGAGGGAAGGAGGAGGGGGGCAGAGGGAGGATCACCACTTTCAGAGTCACAGCCCGGAATAGCAGATCTGTGCTCTGACCACTTGTGTGTGTCTTCAAACAAGAGCCGTAGCTTCCTCCAGAGGGAGAAAGAGCTTGAGATAATATTTATTCATCAGTAAGTGCCAGCTACTGGTCTGCAACAGTGCCACGTATTAGTAAGCTTTTGTTGCAGTAATGCTGAATAACAACCCCCAAATCTCAGTGGACAAGAATCAAAAACATTTCTCTCCTCTGGCCAAAATTCCTTTCCACGTGGAGCTCCCAAGCTTTTCCTTTCTCTGCTAAATCACTCATCACATTGCTTTAGCTTCTTCTTCTTCTTTTTTTTTTTTTTTTTATTAAATCATAGCTGTGTACATTAATGCAATCATGGGGCACCATACACTGGTTTTATAGACCATTTGACATATTTTCATCACACTGGTTAACATAGCCTTCCTGGCATTTTCTTAGTTATTATGTTAAGACGTTTATATTCTACATTTAGTAAGTTTCACATGTGCCCTTGTAAGATGCACCATAGGCTTTAACTTCTTCCTGGGCTTCTCCTCCCCAGTGGTCAGAGAGAGCTGGCAGGGTGCAGGCAGGGACCACATCTTTCTCCTCTCTGTGTCCCCAATACCAGCTCAGAGCCTGGCACTGAGTGGAGGCCCAGAAAACGTGGAGCAGAAGCAAAAATGAGACCATCTCTCCAGCCACCTGAAGGATCCTCTTCTACCACTTGGCCTTCCAAACATTTGCCTCCCGTGTTGTAGGAAGATGTCCTTTGCTTTGGCATTCAGACTGGCAAGGTGGCATCAGGCGACTGGCTGTCCGTGCCCCAGATGGAGCCAGTTTCCATTTAGCCTGAGTTCCCTGGGTCATTCTGTGCTGTTATCGATCCCAGGTTAAACATGGCTCATTCTGCAGCCGCTTCCCCTCAAACCAGAAGCAGTCAATCGAAGGAGAGCAGAAGGCAGCTTTTCCCCCATCCACAAATTACGTTTATTTTCCATTTGTCTAATAGAGAATCAGCCTTGAGCATTTTTTACTGCCTTCAAACAATATGATTTTTCCCCATAAAGATGTTGGCCGGGAGAGCAGAGTGAAAGAAGAATGGCCTGCCTGACATTTCTTGAGTGCTTGTTCTAGTGCCAGCAGGCCTATGGCCGAGGGGCTTAATTGCATGGGCTTTGGATTCCTCCCAACCTGGCTCAGCTCTTCAGCTCTTCTTACCTTGGGCAAGGCATGCAAGCCTTCTGAATCTCAGTTTCTACATCTGTACAGTGGGCTAATGAGACTGGCTGTCCGTTGATTGTTCTTAAGGTTCAGTGAGGTTAAGAGGGTGTATCAGGTGTGGACTGTGGAGGAACCAATTCTGTTACTGCTGCAAAGACTTGGAGAGGCCACTGCAGAGGATTGTGGGGAAAAAGACCTTGCAGAGGTCAAGGCCAGCATTGTACCCACAGAACAGATGCCATTGAAGTCGGGACGTGGCAACTGGGATGTGCCCTATTTAGGAAGGAAGTGATATGATCTTTTTTCCATCTGTTGAGATGCCTCCCCTCCCATGTGTATGAAGAGAGCCCAAAGGTGCAGGGTGGGTGAGGGCAACCTGGAGAGGCTGCAGCTCCTGTCCAGGTGTGCAACTGTGTTGTCACTACATTCTCCACCCCAGGAAGGGGGCGCAGAGAGGCTGGGACACGAGCTCCTCCTTGAGTAGAACACTCCACTCCATCTCAGGGAGGCCGCAGCACCTGCCCCCAGGTGCTTGCCTTCCCAGAACCATACATTTGCCCAAGGCATTAATACCTCTTGGTGGCTGCAACTTCACCTTGGCTGGGTCTGAACAGGACATCTCCCAGCCAGCACATTGCTGTATCTACAGTGGTTTATGGGACACTTACCTCCCCCTACCAGACTTAGGAGTGCTGGAAGCTGTTTTCACCAAACACAGCCCAGTGTGGGGAGGTGAGAGCCTGCTTGAAGTGGGGTGCCCCTTCAGCCCAGACTCTCCCAGCTGTCAAATTGAGGAATCAAGCCAAGCATTGACTTAGGACAGTTTTTCATCATTTCTGTGCCATGGACCTCTCTGGCAGGCTGGTGAAACCCTGGGGGCGCTTTTCAGAACAACAGTTTGAACTGTTTAAAGATAAAATGGGAAGCAAATTCTTTCACAAAATACCATTTTCAAAATATAGAAACACATTGTAAAACACGTGCTACTTTATTAGCAATAATTAGCTTGAGCTGCAGGTCAGGGACTACTGTCATTGTGAAGCTGTGATGAGCGCAGAAAAGGATTCTGTGACATCTGCAACAGCTGGGATGTGTTGGGGGAGATGGGTGACTTCTGTGGGTGACAGTGGCTGATTGTACTGAGGCTTTGTCGCCTCCATTGGTAAAGGAAGGCAATGTAGCATTTCAGTCAGAGGTTAATGAAAATGGAGCTGGAGTGTCCCCCTCCCCCAGCCCTGTTCTCAGGGTCCCGCCCTCCACTGCAGGAGCCCTGGTTCCCAGCCTAGTCCTCAGGCCTTTCCAGCCCTAACCTTCTGGAGATTCTGGGTCACGTTCTCTTTCCACTGACATCCTTTTCCTAAGACCACAGGGAGGGAGCTGTGGGGCCAGGTTTCAGCCTAGTGGGAGGAAGCATGGTCTGGTCAGTGGTAGCGCAAGCCTCACTGGGAGGAGGCAGTGACTCCTACCCTGGGTTGTAGGTACTGGCCTGGTGGCAGGGGCCGTCCTCACTGTCTCAGCCACACCAGCCACTCTGGGTCCCATTTAGCTGCTTTCAGGAATGCTTCTCTCCAGCCCACCCTTCTAACCTTCCCCTTCCGACCACCAGACTTCCACCCCCACCCTGTGCTTGGAAAAGTCGGAGGTCCAAAGATCCCCATCTCCACCAGTGTGGCTGTCACCCCAGGGTCTAGTCACACCAATGGTCTGGCCCCCCAGGAGTACCAGGACTTACTGGCTTACCTCAGCTTAATCACTGTCCCCCTAACCCCATCTATCTTCCCTGAGGTGACAGGCTCCTCTTCTAACCCCAGCTCTGACCAGCCACCACCCTCATTGTCCTCTATTCCCTGCTGCTGTAAAGTGAGTGAGGGACACCTGGCAGGATTAACTGAGCTGCCAGGTCTAAGTGCTTAGGTGGGCTCTGGCCTTGGTGGGTACGGGGAGGAGCTGTCTCTCCCCATCACTCCCTCCCTTGCTGCCTTTTCTCACGAAGTCTCTTCTCTTTTCTCTTATTCTCACTCTTCTCTATCTGATCTCTCTCTTTCTCTGCCCTTCTCTCCCCATCAGCAGCCCCTTCAGGCAGAAATCTATGGCTCCCCTAGTGACATTCCTGAAGACTTAGTGTCTTGGTTTCCCCATACACAGAACTGGGGAAGAGCCACACAGCCTCAGACTCTTGGTGCAGTCAGGGTTTGGGGAGGGGTTGGGGGAGCCTGTTGGCGCAACATCAGACTAAAGAAGCAGGATGAACAAAGAGCTGAAAATAGCACCTTGATGGCCTAGAAACTGGGGTTGGGCTGGGGGGAGGAGCCCCATTCTGCTGAGGTGGCCCTGAGCAGGCACCCAGGTGGCATCTGGGCTTTGACGTTATCCAAGCAAGGCCTCGCCTGCCTCCTTTGCAGATTCCTGAGTCCACCTGCAAAGTTAGCACCGGGGGCTTGCCCCCTCATCCTTTCACTTCATTTCATTCCCTCCCGAGTCCCCCAGACAAGACTACTGTGATGTCTGGGCCCTGAGTGGGCCACAATAAGGGCTTCTTTTCCCGGAAGGAGAGGACATTTGTGAACTGCCACAGGTTTGAGGAAGGACTGGAGGAACAGCACACCTTCAAGGCTTCCTGGCTCTGTGAGAAACAGCTTTCTCATCTGGGAAGCAGAGACAGGCCTTGAATAGAGTTCAGCTTCCTGCCTTGTCCTTGCTGTGTGACCTTGGGCAAATGATTTTCCCTCTCTGATCTTCGGTCCATCAGCTATAAAGTGGTTGAAGGGTACCTGGCAGTATTAATTCAGCCTCTGGGCCTAAGCCCTGAGGTGGCTTCAGCCTCCATGGGTGCAGTGAAGCTGCCCCCAAGGAGCAGTGCTTGTGTGGGGGTGGTGGCCAGGACAGACAGACCCAGCTCCTGTGTGAGCTCTGACCTTGAGCTTCCTCTGGAAGACTGTTCTGCAAGCATTTCTGCTGACGCATCCCCAGGGTTCTTAGCCTGCTGTCTGCAGCTATTTCAGATGCACAAGGAACATGGCTTGGGGACTCGGGACTCCTGAGCGTCTGGATTCAACAGATGGAGTCTGGCAGGGCCAGGCTCCAAACCGTCTGCCGTTTGCTCCACTTTAAGCCTCCCTCCCACAGCTGATGTTTGTCCCCTGGCCACCCCTCACCCCCTCCTCCATCTCCACCTTCTGCCTTTGTTCCAGGATGGGCCAGCAGTGACTGTGTCCTCTCCTTTCAGAGAGGGTTGCTGTGGGGCCCTCTGGATCCCATGACATCAGGGCCTTGTCTGTTTCTGGGGTTAGAATAGTGCAGCATGGATTTTGACCCAGACCTGGTTTAGAAAGCTGATCTGCTATAGGATGGCCAAGCGTCCTTGGACAAGTCCCTTCCCTCTCTGTGCTTTCCTTGTAACTCATGTACTGAGAGAGCATCACTGTGCCTGCCTCCCAGGGGGAAGCAACTGAGATGATGCAAGTAAAACACCCAGCATGGGGACTGGTACACAGTAGGTCCCACAGTTTGTTGTTCTCTAGTATCCTTTCCAGGAGAAAGCCACACCCTCCTGAGCTTCCTCATAAGACAGAGCTGCCTGCTCAGTGCTTGCTGAGCGGATAAATGAATGTGCACAGCCCTGATGCACCCCTTGGGACAGAATCCCATGTCTTTGGTCCCACCATGTGGTGTCATCTGCACCTCACCATGGCTGCCCCCAGGGTCACCTATGCATTGTATTCCTGGGGCAGGTGGCATGGCTATGTTTGAGTGTGGCAGAGGGTCTTTGTCTTTGCTGTGGACACCTTCAGTGCTCTGGTCCTTCTCTGTGATGCTGAAGTCAGAGCCAAGACTGTTGAGTCTTAAAAAGTAATTGCATGTAACCAGCCTGCACCACTGTTCACCTTAATTCTACATGCCCAGCTGGGCTATTTCCAGGGAGCATTAGACTCCTTCTGGTTTTGGAAGAGAGAGGTGTACAGGACAGCTGCCATTTCCTTTGCATCTGAGGTGTTCACACAGTCAGGATACATTTTGCAGTTCATTCTATTTGCAAGGCCTCCCAGCCTTCTGATGTTTGTAATGGTCACCTTGTGGTAGGCCCTGTTCTGAGTGCTTTGTAGGTATGGGCAACTACAGCTGTTAGTTCATTTTGCAGAACTGAAGCACAGGAAGGTTGATTCACTGACCATCACTCAGTGATTCACCCACTGTCACTCAGCTGTAAGTGGCAGAACTGGGTGTGATTATAAGGAAGCCCCAGAGGTGACAAAGCTGGAGCCAGCGTCACTAATCAGTGGGGTGGGTAAGAACAACCCCATCACTTCCCCTTCTTAAAGAACCTCCCCCAACTCCTGCACACACACACACTGTCCTTATGTCACCAAGGCTGTCAGTAGCATCTTCCTGGGAGGTGGTATGCAGTTAACAGATCAGGAGGCTCAGGTTTGCTCGTAAGCATCAACTTTGTTGGAAAAATGGAGACAGCTTCCCCAGGCTGACTTTTGCCCCAGAGGCATCACAGGACCAAACAAAAAGGTCTGGGTTTGCCAGGCTCAGAGCCAAGAGGCCTGAGCGTGCTGTGGGTTCCAGTCACTGGCCTTTCCAGTCACTGGGAGCATGACTGGTGCACTGTACCTTTGGTGTGTGGAGTTGGGGCCTCCCCCTGTGATGGCTAGAGTGAGTGATTGGTTCATTCATCCATTGATTGATGCATTCATGGTATAACCAATTTTCTTAGCAAGTATTTATCAAGCAGAAATCTCTAAGCTCCTGTTCCAAGCACTGAGGAGAGAGTGAGGACCAGGTAGTCATAAGTCCTGCCAACTCAAACTTTGTATCCTAGGGAGAAAGAAAGAAAATAAGCAAATAGACTGTATAAAATCAGATTGTGATACATATTATGTAGAAAACCAAAGCAGGGTCAGGGAGCAGACAGAGGTGGTGGTGGGCTAGGGTATTGTAGGCCAAGCTGGTCACCGAGGTCAGAAAGGGAGGAAGGAAATGAGCCACGAGTGTGTACAGGCAGAGAGCCGTGAGTGCAAAGGCCCTGAGGCAGGAACAATGGCATCCTGTTGCAAGAGAAGCAAAAAATTAGGGCACTACGCAGGCACAGTGAGTGTGGGCTTTGGAACTTCCTCCAACTAAGATGAAAAGGTCCCAAGGTGCATGAGCAGGAGAGAGATATGACCTGACTTAGAGCTCAAGGCTGACACTCTGGCTAGTGGCTAGGGAATGTGATCAGTGAGATGAGGACAAGTGAAACAGGGAAGGGCTGGTCAGGGCTAGTCAGGGCAGACCTCACCGAGGAGGTTCTTGAAAGAGGGGCACCAACAGTATGCCTGTGGGTAGGTAAGAAGCATTCCAGTCAGAAGCAACAGCCATGTGAAGACCCTGACACGCCTGCAGTGATCCCATGTGGCTATAGGAGATGTGAGCAAAGGGCCTCTTTCTAGAAGGCAAACTTGACCGCGTTTCTATGGCAACCCACTGTCCTCAGGCTCAAGTGTAAGCAGCCTCACACGTGACTTATCTGACAGCCAGCAGCAATGGGTTAAAATGCTGCACCTTGCATCCCTGGGTGGGCTCAAACCATTAGCCTATCAGTTAACAGCTGAATGTGCTAGCCAATTGCACCACAGAGACAAGGCCACACATCTCACACATCTAACGTGGCGCTACCCAAAGAAGCTTAAACAACTCTGTCTCCTTCCCATTTTATGTACACCCTTTCCTCTGTCTGAAATACCTGCTGTTTCCTTCTTTCCTCACTCAGAAGACCCAGCTTTGAGTTTTGTCCCTCTCCTCCAGGAAGCCTTCTTGATAACCCCTCCCCAGCTGTTTTATATGTCTGTGTCTGCTGACCACACTGTCTTTAAGCTCTAGAAGGCAGAGGCGTGAAGTCTCACCTCCCGTGTCCCCAGCCCCTTGTCAGTCTACAGCAGCTGCAGCGGTTCTCAACCTGTGAGCGACCCACAGGAACTGTATTAAAGGGCCACAGCATTAGGAAGGTTGAGCTTCAGAGGTGCTCAGTATTGATGCACTTGAGACTTGAGCCAGGTGTTGGTGGCTGTATCAGGGTTCTCCAGAGAAAGAGGACCAATCAGATATACTATATAGGTGTAGAGAAAGATTGATTGTAAAGGATTGGCTCATGCAGTTATGGAAGCTAGGAAGTCCCATGATCTGTCGTCCACAAGCTGGGAGGCCCAGGAAACCTGGTCATTTAGTTCCAAGTCTGAGTTCAAAGGCCTGAGAAGCAGGAGCATGGATGTCTGATGGGTGACCTGGCTCCAGAAGAGGGCAAGTCCACCCTTCCTCTGCCTTTAAGTTCTATTTCATGGGTTGGATTCTGCCCACCCACACTGGGGAGAGTGATCTTCTTTACTCAGTTTACCAATTCAAATATTAATTTCTTCCAGAAACGCCCTTGCAGACATATCTAGAAATGATGTTTCACCAGCTTTCTGGGCACTCCTTAACCCAATCAAGTTGCCACATAAAATTACCCATCAGAGTGGCAGAGGCTGATTGCCATCCTGGCTCTGTGAGCTGGAAAGAAATGGCTCCCCTGATCCCTCAGGAGAACCCAGCTCAGAAAGGAGCTCTGCTCAGCCACCCACAGACAGCGCAGAAGTAGCCTTTTGGAAGCTCAGTGACATTTGAGGAAGCATCAGGTTTCTTCCTGTGATTGGGAAAGGCAGAAAGAAATAGATATTTTTGCACAATAAGACCCATTCAGACCTTAAATCACCACCTTGGTATTAGCTTCAGAAAAGAGGGAGGCTCTCCTTAGCTGCTTCTCACTTGCAGCTTCGCCATTTTCACACCTTCCTGGGATTCATCAGAGCCGTGGAGAGACAGACCCTGGGTTTTGAAGTGTTGGGCGTGTTAACCACAGCATTCATGGCTGAGTCCAGGAAAGTCCAGTCAAGGCCAGAGACACACCAGCATCACCAGGAGTTCTGGGGAGGCCTGAAAATGACTAGAAAGTCCCAAAGAGAAATTAACTTCAAAGTGACCAGCAGGCAAATTGTCCTTAATTTTAATGAGTCAAGTGACTTATGAAAAAGTTGGATAGGCCAGGCATCACGGGAAGATGTCATAAGGCCTCCAAGATGTTGAAGTCCTAGAAGACAAACCAGTTTTCCCCTGTCAGCTTCTCTTTGCTCATCTTGCTTTCTTGTCCATTTCTAGAACACTCTGGACCTGGAGGAGACTGGTGAGGCTGTCCAGGGCTATGTCAACACCCTCCCAGATGTGTCTGTGGTAAGACCCTGGCTGGCCATTTGGTTGTGTTCTGCCCTTCCCAGGGGCTTACTCTTCTCTGCGGCAGCCAAAGGGTGGGGAAGGGGACAGAGGCCTCTGCTGTGAGCTCTCAGACAGTGCTGCAGATCTGTGTTTAAGTGTACCCACCACTCTGCTACCTCTAGCAGGGACCAGGATGGCTTGTTCCTGATGATTTAAGGTGGGACTAGTCACTGTGTAACTTTCGGCAAGTTTTTCCATACGAATGAGGATAATAACGTGCCTCTCCTATAAGTTTATAGCAAGGAGTATGTTAATTAATTGATTAAAGCATGTAGACAGTGCTTATGAGGCTCCCAGAATTATGCAAGTGTCAGACGTTGGTCTAGGCAGAAGGGCCACAGGGCCCACTACGTACCTGCTGTACATGGCTCCTCACGTCCCCACTCATTCTGCTGAGTAGGTCTGCCTGCCCCAGTGCCCAGAGATGTGCTCAGAGAGGCACTGTGCCTTGCTCAGGGCCACACAGTACCCAAGCCCATATGCCATCCACCTCTTCTCCATTCTGTCCACTTCCAGCCCCATCACCCTTCCCACCTCGAGTAGCCAAGATCATCCCCTAAAAAGAAAATGGCATTTTTGTGTTTTCATCTCCTCCATCCTGTCTCTAATTAAGTCTTGTTCCCTGTGACATGCCCTGGCTGATGCCAAGAACTTCAGTTCCCAAAGGTAATGATGCCGTCCCCAGAGACACCCTCTAAGATCCCAACGCTTATCAGCTGCCAAGATACTGGGAGAAGTTTTCCACTCGGGTGTTACATTATTCAGAGCAGCGTGGCCAAGAGCCGGCAGAGCAGGGACAGAATTCCAGCTGGGGTCTGGTACCACTCGGTGGCTGCAGCCTCCACTCTCTCCCAGAGCGATGGGCTCTGACTCCTTCTACTCCTTCTGGGTCTTTTGGCAGGATGATATCAAATCCACCTCTGAGGGGCTGGCCAACTTCAAGCCACCATCTCCCCCGCCACCTCTGGGCCAAGGCCATGACCGCCCACCCGGCCAGCTGAGGAAGCCAGGGAGAGAGGACCTCCAGCCACCTTCCTCCACATCCTGCCACTCAGGCATCATCTTGTCAGCTCCACAGAACCGCAGCCCACCGGCGGGCACCGCACCTACCACCGGGACCTGCTCTGCACAGGACTCACCGCCCTCCCCCATCTATGCCTCCATCTCCCCTGCCAACTCTGGCAGCAGGAGGCCCCTGGACGCCCATCTGGCCCTAGTCAACCAGCACCCCATTGGCCCCTTCCCCCGGGTACAGTCACCCCCACACCTGAAAACCCCCCCTGCCGAGGCTACCGTGGCTGGGGGCTGCCTTCCACCTCTCTCACCTTCCGGACACCCAGACCAGACAGGCACAAACCAGCACTTTGTCATGGTGGAGGTCCACCGCCCCGACAGTGAGCCGGATGTGAATGAAGTGAGGGCACTGCCCCAGACGCGCAGTGAGTACAGCAGACAGGGTGGGGGCTGGGCCCGGGAGTCCCGGCTCTGCAGTCCTTGCAGATCCTGGTCCTCCCTGAGTTAATCTGCCCCTTAACACGGTGAAGGGTGAGACAGGTGCTTGCCAAGCAGCCTGCTAGCCTAGATGGTCACTGGCTCAGGGTCACAGTGGCCACCAGAACAGCACCCCAAGTTCAGCATTAAGGTACTTTGGGCTTGCAGACTCCAGTTTGAATCTCAGCTCTACTTGTCATGCCTGCTTGTCTACTATGCCTTGCGTTGCTCATCATGAAATGGAGATAATGGGGTTGGCCCTGCCAGGGCTCCCCCAGCTCCCTCCTCCCTGGCCACCCTGTGTGCACCTAATCATCTCCCCAGGAAGACAAGGCTCATGGCAGGTGGCGGTGGTTTCTGTGACCCCTGTCCTCCAGAACCCAGCCCAGAGTAGGTGCTGGGGGAAAGCTGGGTATTGAAGGTGCAGTCTGGACCCCTGACAGGTTTCCTGATGCAGGGCAGCAAGAATCTTCCAGGCACCTGGGAGGCCAGCCAAGACTACAGAGCCTGGTTTTCCAGAGGACATGAGCTGAGGAGGCAGAGGGAAAGAGAGAGCCTAGTCTTCTCTCCCAGAAAGCTCTGGGTCACAGCCCTCCTTGATTTAGTGTTTGTGTGCGTTTAGTTAGGTTCTGCTGCCATCCTGTGGCTGTAGTGATGTGTGGGGCCAGCTGTGGCCAGGGAAGAGGACGGGCCAGGTTGCGGGACGTTACCTGAGAGCCTGCCGTGTGCTGGGCAGTGCACAGACGAGGATGAAGAATGCAAGGCTGTGGTAGCCAGTAGCCTAGTGAGAGGAGGCAGCTAAGGGGAGGGCAGGCAGGATGTGGTGGGAGAAGCCAAAGCTAGCATGGTTGGGTCACTGCTGCCATAGACGTGTGTTGATCTAAACACACACATGATGCTAGGAACTAGCAGCCTCACTAATAAGCATGTTCCAGGAGCCTTGCCTGTACTGTTGACTCTGTCAGTCCTCCCAGCAGCCCTATGAAGCTGGTTCTATCATTATCCCCATTTTACAGATGAAGAAACTAAGACACCAAGTAGTTGTCAAGCCTGTTCCCTTGACTGCTTACCTCCATCCATTGTATCTGTGAGTCTTCATGAAAGCCCCACAGGGCAGGCATCATGCTTCCTATGTGAAAATGAGAACTCAGGAGGCCCAGAGAGGCTGTGTTTCTAGCCCAGGCTTGCACAGAGGGTTAGTGTAGATTCAGACCTGATCTAGTAGATTCCAGAGTGGGTGTTCTTAATTGAGGGTCTCAAGTTCAGGGGCTGTGTCATTACAATAAAGTAGCTTGACTGGTGAGCTGGAAGACATGTGCCCACCCACAGCTTAGCTCAGCCTAGGTCAGGTGATGCAGGGGTACAGGCCAGGTGTGACAGAATTTGGTTTTTCCTTGGGAAGCTATAAATTTAAATTTTATATGAAATCTTATGATCTGAATGTGTTGTTGGTCCATCATTAAAAATTGATAGCACTGTGTGAGTTTTTTTAAAAAAATAAAACAAAACCCCCATATCTATGGGCTTGGTTTGTCTTCTGACCTCTGTTAAAATCATTACACCAGTTGCTGAGAACTGGGAGGTCAAGGCAGCTGTCCTGGAAGTCAGAGCCTTTGAGCCAGGTCTGGTTGGAAGGGCAGGTCTGCAGTCAATAGAGAGTGTTACCAGGGAGTCTCCTTGCCCTCTAATCTCAAAATCCCTTCCTTTCTCCCCCTGTCTTTGCCTGGGGAACTCGTCCAGTCTTCCTGCCTCTAGTTTGATTGCCATCTCCAGGAAGCCCTCTCTGATCCAGCTGTATGCCTCTCTCCTCCCGTTCCCCTTCCCAGCAGCCTCCACACTCTCTCAGCTCTCCGACAGTGGGCAGACTTTAAGCGAGGACAGTGGTGTGGATGCCGGCGAGGCAGAGGCCAATGCCCCAGGCCGAGGCAGACAGACAGCATCCACCAAGAGCAGGGGTAGCAAGGAGCTGCCTCGGAATGAGAGGCCCACAGAGGGGGCCAACAAACCGGTGAGTGGGGGTGGGGGCAATGCAGAGGCTGAGAGGAAGGCAGGCCCCAGGTGGAGAATGGGAGTTCTCAGGGACCCACGGTTCAGCTTGGTAAGTGAGCACCAGGCAGCTTGGCAAATTCCCATCACCTAGGGACTTGGGTGTCCAGAATAAACACTATATTAGAAATCTGGAGGTCAAGTTTAAGTCCTGTCTTCACACAGATGCTAGGTGGCTGAGGCCAAAGACTGGTCTTGAGAATCTTGAGGCTCATCAAGGTGTGATGCTACCCCAGACAGCCTTGGCAAAGCCCTGTAACCTCCAGAGCCTCAGAGGCTTTCTGTAGGGATTAAAGAACTAGGAGACCAAGTGCTTGGCCTAATGCCTGGCACACTCAAGCCCCTAATACAGACTACAGTCTGAGCCCTGCTGACCAGGGCGAGTCAGGGCCCAGCCCAATGTCAGCCATGCCTGTCCAGTGAGAGTGATGTCCTTCCTCACACCCACAGCCTGGACTCCTGGAACCCACGTCCACTCTGGTTCGTGTGAAGAAAAGTGCAGCCACTCTGGGCATTGCCATTGAAGGTGGCGCCAACACCCGCCAACCCCTGCCTAGGATTGTCACTATTCAGGTACATCCTTGGGGCCTTGCTCACCCATCTCTCCCTAACCCTGAAGAACCCTTTCTCAGCATCTCCAAGGCTTTGCCACTCCCATAGATGTCATACCCTCCAAGAACTCAGGCTTGTATCACCTTTCTTGAGCCTCAGTTTTCCTAATCAGGGCAGTGGACGGCCAGACTATGGCTGCCTAAGTGGCAGTAAGGCCTGACCCAGTGGGTGGTCAAAGCCAGTCCTGCCTAACTTTTAGGCATCCCACATGAGTCCTGTGTCCTTTCTCTCCCTGCAGCGAGGTGGCTCAGCCCACAACTGTGGGCAGCTCAAGGTGGGCCACGTGATCCTGGAAGTGAATGGGTTGACGCTTCGTGGCAAGGAGCATCGGGAGGCCGCCCGCATCATTGCTGAGGCCTTCAAGACCAAGGATCGTGACTACATTGACTTTCTGGTCACTGAATTCAATGTGATGCTCTAGAGACAGAGGCCAAGGGCCTCCCACTACTGTCAGCCCCTGCTCCTGGGCCCTCCCCACTCTCGGCTCCATGAAGCTCCTTGAGGGGTCGGGGCCAACCACATGGCCAGGGTAGCAGGAAGACACTCCCCCCTCTATCCAGACCCCTGGACCAGAACCAGGAGAGGAAGATAGGCAGTGAGGCAAACAGAAGGCCAGGTCAGGATCTGGTGCTGTACTGGGTACACAATAGGCACTCAATATAGGTGGTTTGCAGGAAGGTAAAAAAGGAAAAGGAAAGGCAGAGGGCCTATCTGTCTGGGTTGGATTGGGGGTGTTATCACTGCTGCCCTTAGCCAGTGAGGGCCCAGACTGTCCCCAGATGCCTGGGCTTCTGTCCAGAGTGAGGTCACTTGAGACAACATGGACACAGGCCCCCACCAGGAGGCATCTTGCGGGACCTTTAGTGCCACAAATAAGTATCAAGCACCTCCCCGTGTTCACCCCCACTCCTTCTGGCTCCTCATTTCCCCATGGTATTTATTATTTATTTCCCTCCCCAAACCCTTGGGGACCCCATAGCCCCAGCTTCCCATCTACCTTCAGCCTACCCCAGAGGCCTTGCAGGTGACCAGCAATGTCATTGTATTTATATACAGAGCTTATGACTTTAATTTTTCAATAAAGAAATCTGAACAAGGTTAGGGACCAGTGTGCTGTGTGGTCTGCCTGTGTGGTTGGGATTTTTGTGTGGAGAGAGAGGGGTGGCTAGGACAGATGGGGGCACCCGGAGCAGCCATACCACTACCCTGTCTCCCTCCGCTCAATTTGGGATATTCATTGGGACGTGCAGTCACACTTGAGCCACGCCTGCTTCTTGGTGCGCCTTCCTTGAAGGTTTGAGGGCAAAGCTTAAGCATTTACAGATAATATTTTCAGATGAAAACATACAAGTTATGTTACAAGGCAAAATGCACAGTGCAGAGTGGATGTTTTAAAACCCAGATGCGGCCTAAGGTTAGTTTGCAGAAGCCAACACTGAGATAAGGATTTGTTTGCAAGCAATTCATTAAGGAAGTGTCCCAGGGGAGACCAGTAAGGAGTAGAGAAGCAGGACAGGGAAGGGGAAGAGCTAAGTGAGGGTAGGATTTCAGACAGTCCACAGAGGGAAGCTTCAACCCCATCCCACAGGAGACCCTGGGGTATAACTAGGCCTAGAGTTGTCTCCAGTCAAGGCAGGGGCGTTGGGCATTCATGCATATCAGAAGAGGCAATAGATTCCCAATCACTTCCTGCTTTCTGCCTGTGCAAATCAAGCTGTTCCAGCAGCTGAGAGCAGTGGGCATTAGAAGAAAAACATACAGGGTAGCATGTTGGAGAAAGTGGCACAACATGGTCTGCTCTGTGGCTTCAGTTCCTAGCCAAAATGCCCATTTCATCTGGTCCCCAGGACTTGTCTGGTGGAAGAAGAGTTCAAGAAGTCCTGCTTTGCTCATGTCTGGAGGTCTGTGATAGGGGGAAGTTGGTTCCACGGTCTTATCCCAGATCTTTCTCTTGATTGTTCCTATTCACTTTCCAGCCCAGAAAGACCCCTGAGGCCAGAGCCATGGATTCACTTGAGGCAGCTGGCATCCCTGAAGGCCTCTATGCCAAGGATGGAGGCTTGGTCCCTCTGCAGAGAGTGGCTCCCACCTCACTGCAAGAGAGCTTTGCCATCTTTCCCCCACATTAGACTCCAAAGCTAGTGTGGTCTTGGGAAACTTAGCCTCAAGTTCCCCATCTGGAAAATGGGTTTGGTGGGTTAAATAATAACCCCCAAAGATAACAAGATTCCAATTCCTGGAACTTTTGAGTGTTGATTTATATTGCAAAAAGGATTCTACAGATGTGATTAAGTTATGGTCATGAGTTGGGGTGGGCCAATATAATCACAAGGACACTTATAAGAGGGAGGCAGGGACGATTTGACACAGAAGAGAAGGTGTTGTGCTGATAGAATCAGGGATGTTGTAGTGAAACACTATGAAGATCGGGGAAGAGACTACAAGCCAAGAAATGTAGGCAGCTGTAAAAGGCAGAGCATTCAGAGGGAACCTGCCCTCCTAACTAACGCCTTGATGTTAGCCCAGTGTGACTGATTCAGACTTCTGACCTCTCTTTGTGAGAGAAGAAACGTGGTGATTTGTTACAGTGGCCATAGGAAACAAACTCAACAGGGAAACTGCCCCCAGCAGTGGCTGCCCACCGTCTCACGTCTGTACTCTGAGAGTAGAGCGAGGAGTTTCTGGATGCATTGCTCTGGGGCTGTGGGCCATTGCGTGTGAAGACCCCCTTCCCAGTGGAATTTTAAAGCTAAAAACTTTCCTTTGCAGGTGGACTTGGAAAGGGCAAGTTTGGACCCACAGCTACCTGAGGCCTGGGCCTGCTCTTTCAACATCAAGCCCCAGGATAAGCACCTGTCTTGATGTCTTTTGAAGGGAGGGGCACATTGTGGTGGCTAAGGCAGCTGTGAGTTCTGGGTGGGGGTGGAGGGTGTCAGAGGTCCACCCTGTGGCCCTGACATCTTTACTCATGATGCCAAAGTGAGGAGGAGAGAAGGGGAAGACCACAGAGGCTCTCAGTGTCTGCTCCTCTGCTGTGGAACCCTGGAAAGGTGATGCAGTGTACCCAGCCTCAGTTTCCTCTTTTGATCAGGAGGCTCTCAAACAAGACTGACAATCCCAGGGACACAGTACACATCTATGGCAGTATGAAAATGCACCTTGGGCCCTTCCTGCCCTGATATTTCAGGGCCATTCCCAGAAGGATTAGCTAAAATGTTTGTCCCTTCCATAAGCCATTAGCGAAGAGAAGCTACTGCTATGATTCCTGTAGATCTGTGTCCAGGGAGTAACTGGGAAGAGCTTTCTACCAGGAGGACAGAGCTACAGCTGAATGAGGGACTTTGGGCAAGTCACTTGATGCCCATTAACTGACCCCATCCAGCCCCTCCTGGTGGAATAGGATCAATCCAGGTGCACTTTAAATTAGTGATTTGTTTCTTACGGGCTTGGCGCTATGTTTATTTATTTATTTCTCTCAGCAACCCCATGAAGTGCGGAGTATGAATCTTATTTGCCTGAGGTTCAGCAGCAGCCGTGTGGCAGAACTGGGACACGAGCCTAGGTCAGTGTGACACCATACACCACCATTCTTCAAGGAGGACAATGGGCTGTACCTGTCCTGTACTCATAGTGAGATTCAGTGCAAGTTCTTTTTTGGCTTTGGGGCCCAGGTTTTCATGCTTGTCTAATGAGGTAATGAAGTTTGGGACTAGAATATACCTGAGTGTAATGACAACTCCTGCCCACCTCATAGGAGAGGACTAAGCATCGTGAGAACTTACAACAGTGACACCTAATCACTGTTCAAGAAAAGTTCATTATTGTTAATGTTATCAACCAGTCCGTTTCAACCATAAAAGTTTAATTTTATTGAGCTCAGGAGTTTGAGACCAGCCTGAGCAAGAATGACACCCCATCTCTACCAAAAATAGTAAAGCTAGCCGGGCTTCGTCGTGGGTGCTTGTCCCAGTGACTTGGGAGGCTGAGGCAAGAAGATCTATTGGGTCCAAGAGTTTGAGGTTGCTGTGAGCAACCTCATGGCACTCTACCCAGGGTGACAGAGTGAGACTGTGTCTCAAAAGAAAAAAGTTTGATTTCTTCCTCACTGTGGCTTTTTGAGAACTTGCACAAATGCAGTATCCTCCGCTTCCGTGCCTCAATCTCTCTGTCCGCGGTTGGGTTGATTCCAGAAGCGATGTGCAGCCTCCCAGATTTGAGATCTCAGGTCCTGGAGCCTAGAGCCGGTTCCCCCGCTCCCCGGAGCTGGAGTCCCTGGGGGTGGGCCGCAGAGTACAACTGCCTCTCTTGGATTGGTGGAGCTTCCATAGGCCCCACCTCCAGGGACCGCCCCCCGCAGTCGCGGGCGGGCCCTGGGGGTTATGCAAAGAGGCCTCCGCCCCGCCCCGCGTCCGGATTGGAGGCCTTTGTTTGCCGCTCAACTCCAGGAAACCGCGGGCGCGGCAGCCGCCGGCAGGTAAGACACTGGGAGGGGCTCGCGGGGGGTTCGGGGCGGGTCCCAGCCCCTCGCTGGGTCTCAGTTTCTCGGTCGGGAGAATGGGAAGGGGGAATGACAGTGCCAGTGGGCTAGGCTCCTTAGGGACAACGCTGCTTTCTGTCTCTTCCACGTGAAAACCCCAAGCGCACGGGAAGGAGACGGATCGCCGCTTCAGGAATGGAGGGGAGCCCTGGACCGGCGATCGGGGCCCGAGTCCAAACCCCGCCGGCTACGGGGTTCCGCAGTCTCCGTTATGGGGCCTCAGTCTCCACCTCCACACAATGGGGTCGTTGGCTTTTCCTCTTTCTGCTGCTGGGGCTGGTCGCTGGGAGAGGAGTGTTCCCCAGGGAGCCCGGGAGGGGTCCTTGGCGGGGCCTCGGGCTGTGTTTGGGCTGGAGGCGGGGCCCGGGTTGCTGTGGTTACTGGCGAGGTGGGGCTTTTCTGTCCTGGGATTTGTGTGGGGTTCGCTCACCCGGCAACAACCCGCTCAGCCCTGCGGCTCTGAACCGCGGGCCCTCCTTGGACGCCTAACGCAGGTTTCTTTTCCTCTTTTTTGGTAGGGGGAGGGAGGTAGAGCGAGGGCCAGTGTTGGGATGGCAGCCTCGTCAATGGTAGGAACTGTAAGCGGTTGCAGAAATAAAGTCAGTCCCCTACTTTTGCAGACGAAGGATGAGAGAGAGGGCGCGGCTTGACCAATGCCACACAGCAGGGAGGCTCAGAGCTCCTGTCTCCCCAGTGTGATGGGGCTAGCACCAGGGACTGCTTGCTGTGTGACCTTGGGCTACACTCTTCCAGTGCTCTTTTCCTGGGCTTTCCTTGAAAGAAATGACAGTTTGGAGTGGATCATTACCTATGTTTAAAAACCTGCTTCTGTTTGAGAAAGTTGGAAAGGGAAGTTGCTGATAACAAACCGAGGCTGTTTTGGAGCTGAAGAGAGAAGCTGAGACAGGCTGCAATGAAAAGAGACACTGTTCCTGTCCTCTAGAACAGAAGAAGAAATGGGATGGAACCGAAGCATGAGGGACTGAAGTTAGATACATACAGGGACTTCCCAAATGCACTTTCAAGGCACTTCCTTTAAAGTTGGTGGGGGGTTTTTGTTTGTTTGTTTGTTTGTTTTTTTACTGTTTAGTTTTATTAAGAAAACAGAATGGCTGACCATCTGTGGGGGCCTAAATCTGGTTTACTTACCAACAGGGAGATGGAAGCTACGATGTTTTAGGGACTCTCTCTTTGGGTTTATATTCAGAGGCAGTCTCAGTTCAGGAAGAAGATACCCACAGGAAGCCTCTGCCTCCCAAAGTTTAGCCTATTTGCATTTGAAACATGTGATTTGGGCTATTTCTTGCAAGGGGATTTCATCAGCTCCCATCATCCTACAGATTCTGCCCCAGATTGGGCAGACACTGGGAGCAGTCCCAAAACTGCGGGACCTTCATGCTGAGAGCACATTTTGGAAATTGATGCACAACATTTCAGTTTACCCCCATGAGGGGGTAGAAAGGGGAATGCCAGGTCCTTTTTTATGTTTCCTCAGTCCTGGAAGGTGGGGTCTAGAGAACAGGAGTAAGAAGACCTGGGTTCAAATCTCCAGCCCATCTTTAGTTGAGAGCTTCATTTTTCCCTTCTATAGAATGAGGACGGTAAGGCCCACTTTAGCTTCATTGTCAGGCTCAAGTGAGGTGGCATTATAGAAAGCTTTTGTTCAGTCCAAATTATAAATTTGGAAATAGGGGCATTGAGGCCCAGAGAAAGGAAGGAATGATGACAATAATACCATTGATAATAATGCAAGGAGTGAGGTCAGGAGGGTAGGAGCTCTTACTCTGCTGTCACTCCCAGTGTCTAGTACAGAGCCTTGCTCATAGTAGGTACTCAATACATTGTTGCCAATCATGTAGATTATATCACTTAGTTACATGGTGTCATTGAGGTGGGTGTTATAGTTGTCCCCATCTTATGGATGTGAAGCCTTTGGTTCAGAGAGGTCAAGTCACTTGACTGAAGTCACAGCTCTTCACAGGGGTTACCTGGTCCTTACTTTGGTATGTGTGGGTGTGTGCTGGTGTCAGCTCATGACAACTGCTTGTGCTCATTTCTTCACAGTGCTGCATCCACTGACACCATGTTGGATATTTACACCATGGAAATCAGTCACCACCACAAGTCAGGTCTTTCTCTTGTCCTCTTATTTTTCATTTTTTAAAAGAGCTGCATGTGAAGGGTGTTGGGGGATGGAATGACATCCTTCCTTTTACCTGGAAGCTGAGAGTTGGGGGGATTCCAGTAGTGCAAGGAGTTCAAGGAAGCCACACCAGAAGGCCTGCTCCCCTGAAGTGTGGGCTTTGGAAAGGAAGCCTTAATGAGATGAGGCTCATAGTCTGTGATGTGAGTTGTGCTGTGCAACAACCCTCTGACTTAGGGAAGGTCAGTGTGAGCCTGAATTCCAGGCCAGAACATCTGGCCTTTAACCTGCAAGTGACAGGAACCATCAATGGTGGTTAATCAGGGGAAGATTATCAATGGTGCCCTGAGATTTCTTCATTGTACTGAGGGGTTGGAGGGTTTGTAGGGGTGAGTGGCTCTGCAGTTGGCCAGGAAGCCAGGAGGAGGCTAACAGCAGCCTCTGACTTTCTGAGCACGTCCTGTGTGCTAACATACTGTTACTTTACACACACACACATGCACACACCACCTAGAGAAGCATTGTCCTGTCTATTGGTGAGGATCTATCAGAGTTGAACCCAGGCTTTCTTGCCCACAAGCCTCACATTGTTCACTCCTTTGTCTGTCTTCCATCCCAGCCCACAGTCTCATCTTGGCTCTGGGCTTCCTCGCCAAGTGTCAGCTGAACTCCAGATTGATTGCCAAGTGAGAATCTCGGCTTCCGAGGCAGATCCCACACTGCTCCTACGTCCCTGCCAGCATTCTCCCTGCTGAGCCTATTCTGAGGGAGGGGCTGAGGGTCAAGGCCAGAGTGGGATGCCCAGCTGTTAGTCTCCTCGAGGCCCTGGGACTGCAGCCAAAGACCAAGAACTGTGTAGGGGAGGGTCCAGGAGGCTGCACTCAGCCCCTCCAAGCAAGGGGTTCATCTGAAGGATAATGCTGTATTTGTGGATGCAGACCCAACTCTGTCCTATGTGCTGTGTGACTTTAGGCAAAGTATATAACCTCTCTGACCCTTTCATCACCTGTTCAATGCCTAATTATTTATAAGGAGCCCATCAGGCAGCACATGCCAGGACCCAGACTGTTAAAGTAGCTGAGGCCGGGGGCTGATGGTTTCCTTTTCGTCATTTTCACGTGTCCCTACAGGTTCCATCATGGCTGTATGTGCAGAAAATAGCACATGGTATCAGAATTAAAAAAGAGGAGAAACTGTGTGTGTTGGGGATTACAGAATGTCAGACCTGAAAAGGGCCTAAAAGAGCCCAACCTTGCTTTTCAACTTTCACAGGCGGAAACTGAGGCAGGAGGTGCCCAAAGTCCCTTATGAGCATGAAGCACCACATGTGTGGTGTGAGGCGGCATTTGTTTGGTTTGCTCTTAAGAGTAGTAAATGTTCATTTTACTCTTGTTTTTAAAACTGCTGTTATTTTTAACGGAAAAATGATAAACTTGTCTATAATCTGACTACCTAGTCATAATTATTAGAAACATTTTGGGGCACATCCTTCTCTCTTTCTCTTTTCCATATTTTACTATTTTATTCTTTATAGACTCAAACTAGATATATATTATTTTATAACTGGTTTATTCACCTAGCACATCACAATTTTTTATCATTTCATATTCTTTTTTTATCATTTCACATTCTTCTATAGCATAACTATTAATAGCTGCATAATGTTACTTTGAGTGGAAATATTTGTAATTTATTTAAATGACCCCCTATTATTGAGCACTGAGGTTTTTCCAGCCTTTTTACCTACTGCAGACTTCAGTCATGAAGGGATTACAATTGCGCTTTCTGGATTCAGGCAGCTTAGTTCAAACTCAGCTTCCTTGCTTGGAAATGACATAATTTCTCCCTCCCTAGATTGGGATGAGTATTAAATAATGAGATCTTAATTTATAAAGAGGCTTCTGCAAGCTATTTGACACCTAATAGGTGCTCAATAAAGCCTGCTGTTAGCAATACATTCCTGGCACTGGCACGTGCACATTTTTTTTTATTTGACTCTTTAAAAGAGCATCAGTTTGACAGTGTGTGTATTTTTCTCACTAGGGCCACACCCTCTTCATAACCCAAATCTCAGTTGGCTGAGGAAAACCTGTTTCCTCCCTCCTTAACTGCTCAGAGCTCAGGATGGGGACACAGTTTTTTTTCTTCTGGGGGTAGAGGGTAGGGGAGACAGTCTCACTCTATTGCCCTGGGGTTGAGTGCCATGGCTTCATCATAGCTCACAGCAACCTCTAACTCTTGGGCTCAAGCCATCCTCCTGCCTCAGCCTCTCCAGTAGCTGGGACTATAGCCCCTCACCACAGCACCCGGCTCATTTTTCTTTTCTTTCTTTTTTTTTTTTTTTAGTAGAGACGGTGTCTACTAAAAAAAGTAGAAACTCAGACTGGTCTTGAACTCCTGAACTCAAGCAGTCCACCTGCCTCAGCCTCCCAGAGTGCTAGGTTTACAGTGTGATCCAGCACCCAGCCGGGGACACGGTTTCTAATTGAGTCAGTGAGTTCTAGAACTGGTGGGAGGCCACAGGGAAGAAGGCCACAGGCAACATTCCCCTGCACTTGGGAGGTCTGCCTCTCCCTGTCCCTGTTTGTGTCCAGGACTAAATTGATACTGGAAGCTCCAGGGTCAGGAAAATTAAACTCAGCCCTACAGGGAGCAGGCCATATTGGAGTTTCACTGTTAAGGCAGTCATTCACGCATTACTCCCCTACCCACTCCCCACCCCCATTTTACAATTGCAAAACCTGAAGTTCAGAGAGGTTAATGACTTGACCAAGACCACACGGTTTCCAAGGGTTCTCTCTGAAGTTCTCTGCTTGCCCACAGGTCCTTGTGCCTTAAACCCCTGCACCTTGCAGCCTCTCATGGTGCCATTAGAATGGCATTTCTGCCTAAGGGAAAAACAGAATATAGAATCCAGGAGATTTAGTGTTAAAGATAATCTCTGATAACCTCAGAGGTAATCTCCTTAAGCCCACAGGTTCCAAAGCTCAGAACAGGGAAGGCACTTGTTCCAGGTCACTCGGCTAGAACTTGGGTCTCCACTTCGGCTTTGGTTTGTTCCTCTTGGTCCATTCCTGAAATCCTCACCTACCTCCTTTCTCCCTCAGACTCTCTGCAGACTTTCTAACTACAGGGCTAAACTCAGCAGCCTGGGCAGGAAGAAGCTGGGGGACCTTACAGTGGATTTTCACATCTTTTTCAGGGAAGGGAGGGCAGGAAGCTCAGTAAGGGAGAGAAGATGGAACAATATAGGCCTCAGCCCCCGGGGCTCCTGAAGCTGCCACCCCTTGATTTCCATGGGGCGTGGCTGGGAAGCCTTGTGGCTCCACTATAGCCCTGGGCCTCAGGACATGCTGTGAGGAGATGACTCAGGCTCATCATGTCACCAACTATGGCCCAACTCAGTCCTGGGGCATGGCCTGGGCAGCACGTGTAGACTTAAAGGGGAAAAAAATAAAACTACCTTCCAGTCTGGTTACTTAGCTGGCACTCATGTGGGACTCAGAAATGATTGTGGAGGGAGGGAAAGAGGGAAGAGACGGTTGATTGCATGGGCAGTGAGAACGTGGGAGAGAAATGGTCACTACAATGTTAGAACTTCGTGGCCGAGAGCCTGGAGGGAGCAGATGTCTGAAGGATCGCTGGGGTCCCGTGGCAGAGCTGGCACAGCCACACATAGGCCTGTAACTGGTGAAGGTACCCCTAGCAGGAGGGGCCAATTTATTGTTTTGTTTTCTTTTGTTCTTATTTCTTTTCTGGGTGATCAGGATCTAACCACCTCCCTTCTCTGGGCCTCAGTTTCCTCACCTATACAATGGAGTAACACTCCCGCACTTCCCAATGCTGTGTTTAAGTATCTAGTGCTATGAAGGATGAGAAAGCACTTTGGAAAACCAAAAGGCTCTGTGTAGGACCAGAGCCTCATACAAAGCCAGAAGGTTGGCTTACCGCCTTGCAATTAGCTGGTAATAAGCTCCACCCTGCATTTTATCCTGGAGGGTATTCATTATCTCCGCAGGCTGCCCTGGTGTGAGCACCGTGCTTGTTCATCAGTAGCTGGGTCTTTGTGCTTTTGAAACTACTGGAGTTCATCAACTCTGTGACCCTGAGCAAGTTGCTTGGGCTCTAAGGACCTCTTTTACCCAGCTGTCAATGGGAATGTCACACCAGCCTCCCTGGGTTGTCTCTAGGGCTGAGTCGGGTTGGGGTTTAGTGGATCATCCAGCATTTCTGTTGTCACCAGGGCCTGTGTGCTGGGTCCTGGGATGTGACAGCGAGTGCCTCACAGAGCTCCCCATTGAGTTATGAGAGAAATGGTAGTCAAATAATCACACACTAAGTACCATTCCAAATGGCAGGCCCCTGAGGAGAGCATGCTGGTGCTGAGGTCTGCTGGTTGCCAGGTACCCTGGATATTAGTTAGCAGGGAGGAGAAGTGGGGTTGGGTGAGGAGCAGACGCAGGCACATCTGTCCCGGGAACAGTGTGGCAGGAACATGCTGGGCAAGGGCCAGAGCAGATGGCGAGAGAAGAGGCTTGGTGCAGTGTGGGGAGTGGATGAGGGGACCAGAGAGCTTTCCAAGCAAGACTGTTGCAGGAGGTTGCGTGGGGGTGCAGAGATGGACAGAGATTCTGGTGAGATTTGGGAAATAAAATCACCAGAAGTTAACAATGTATCAATCATGGGATGTGAGGAAAAGGGAAGTGTCCAGGATGATAGTTAATTCTGGCTGTGTACCCAGGTGAAAGATGGGCCCAGCTAGGGAGGGGCGGGTTTGGAGGGTGATGGTGTCTTGAGCTCAAGTTTGGACATGTTGCTTTGGTTAGGTAGAATTTGTCCTGTGGGTGGGGATGGTGTTCCAAGAGGGGGTACCACATAAGCAAAGGCAGAGAGGACAGTGGTCAGGCTTGAGGGTGGCAAGGAGGTAGAACAGAGTGCCCTGGAGGCTGTTGTCCTTGGGGTAAAGTGGCTGCCCTTAAGATGAGCTTGGGGTTATCCAGGGCCATGGGGCGTGCCCAGTAGTGACAGACACCTGGCATTGATGGCAGCGCTGGCAGCAGCCAGCACTAATGACCAGGGAAGGAGAGTAAGTGAGTGACGGGGTGTCAGGGGAGCCCGCCCCTCACACAATGGCCCACATGGTCACCCGAGCCAGCAAGGAGGAGCCTCATTAGGGTCTGGCTTTGCTCTACATTGGGCTGAGGGGTAGAGCCCTACCACCCAGATGTGGGTAAAAGGCAGGGAAGGGGGCAGGGGGTGGGGTGATTACTGCACTGTGAGGGTGCCGGGCTCTAGCCTGGGCTATACCCAACACTTGCAAGCTGACCCTGGGAAAGTCCATTCATTCATTTACCCATTCAGCAAACACATTCATCAGCCACAATCAGCGTGCCAGGCACACACAGGTATTAAGGTCCAGCCTTTGGGGGAAACCAGAGACTTGGACCTAAGTAGTAGGAATAAAATCCCCAATAAATGACAGCCACATTCCAGGTCCCCTCTGCACTGGCAGGCATTACCTCATTGAATCTTGATAACTGCTCCAAGGGGTGGCCAGTCTTCATATCCCTGTTTCACAGACAGATAAGAACTGAGGCTTAGAGAAGTGAAGCAGCAACCGTCAGAGTAGGCAGGAGGTGGGGCTGGGATTCGAACCCAGGTCTGCAGCAATGGGTGGATTCTGACATTCATTTTTCTGTCCTATTGTGTGTCCTGCCCATTTATCAGAATCACCTGGAGGGTTTGGGGGGCAAAGTGAGGCCTGAATTGTCCCTTTTTCTATTTGTTTCCTGAGTCACTGGTGGGCCAGAGTTGGGAGCCATCCATGTGTGTAGGGTCCGGGTCCTGGGCTCTCTCCTCCGCCCCAGTGCTGGCCTCTCCTAGGTGGCACACTCTGTTATGGGGGACTCAGGCCTGGCTGCTTTCGGGGAAAGCCCAGCTGGCACCCACCTTGGGCCTCTGCACTTGCTGTTCCAGAGCACTGCTCCAGCCTTCTGTGGCCAACTGTGCTCCCTTTTCCTGCCAGTGCCTTTTTTGAATGAATGTTGCCTTTCCACAGAGACCTTCCTGATCATCCCATAACCCTCCTCTCTGACCCATTACTCCCTGCCTGAGCCTCACCTGGGAAACTTAATCACTAATGCCCAGAGATTGGTTCTGTTGGTCTGGCCCTAGGCATTGCTGCTACCAAAAGCAGCCTGGGATATGGATTGCCCACTCCATCACCAGCTGACACACAGCAGGAGCTCAGTGAGTACCTATGAATGAAGGACTAGGAGGAGCAGGGCTTGGGAAAAGGCAGCATGTCCATCAGGATAAATCTGTCCCCTGACAGCTGGTGAGCCCTGCGAGGGTGCCGGGCTCTAGCCTGGGCTATACCCAACACTTGGCGAAATTCCCCATCAGCCACTTCACCACCTCCATGGGTCCTAGAAAGTCCCACGCTGGCTGCAAGCCCCCCTCAGGGTGAGGGCAGTGGGTGAGGTGGGCAGGAATAGTTGCAGCCTCCCCCAGATGTCGAACTGCACATTGGCAGACAGGACACAGAGTCAGAGCTGGAGGGGCGCAGCAGCCTCTGTCTGTGCTCCCATTGTGCAGATGGCCCCTGAGGCCTAGTGAAAAGGGAGCCTCCACCAAGGTCATGCCATAGTTGAAAAGGGCTGAGAGGCAGCTAGAGACTTCCTCCCAGGCTCAGCATGCTGTGTGGCCTTGGCCAAGCCGCTGACCTTCACTGAGCTTCAGTGTCCCTTTCTGTAGGTACATCGAGGGCCTTAGTGGAGATAGTCCCAAGCTCCAGGCATCAGGAGTTTCTGGGAATCCTTTCCTGGGCAGCACAGACATGCAGAGGGCTGCAAGGGGTTAAGCTCAGCTCTGGCTCTGCACCGCAGACAAACCCCCTCCTTCTGACAAACACTTGTAGGAAATCAGGCTGGGCGCTTCCTGCAGGGGCGGGGAGAGGTGGGGAGCCATGCTGTCTGTGAGCAGCAGCCCCGGCTGGCAGAGCGGGCCTGGAGGCGGGCCAGGGTGCAATGGAGGCAGGGGGCTCCCCAGGTTTGGAACAAAGACCTCTCTGGCAGGTCCCCTGAACCTGAGCAGGCAGGATGGTGGTGGAGCCTGAGAGAGGTAAGGAACTGGGGATGGAGGAGGGCCGGGGAGTCTGCCTTCCTCTGGACTGTCCAGTCACAGACTCTGAGACAATCCCTGCAGCTGGACCAGCCCAGCCAGGAAGTTGCAGCTGCCGCAGCTGGACCACTTCTCTCAGCTTAGGGGATTTCAGTCCCCTGTGTAAGGGTGGATTTTCAGGGGATTTCTCTAAGCCTTAGAGCACTAGTTTCTAGCCCCAGCCCTGACTCCCATGTCTTGTGAACTTGGGCAAGCGTTGGGTCCTCTCACTCTGGTGTCCTCACTTGGATGTGAGAGTTAGTCCCATCCTTTGCTAAGGGGCCTCAGTGATGATGCAGGCATGGCGAGCAGGTCAGGAGGCAGCGGGGTTCCACACAGTAGAAGTTGCCCCTTGTGCCAGCCCTAAGGGTAAGATGAGATGCCCAAGCTGTCCAAGGGCCAGCAGACCCAGCTCAGCTCCTGAGGGTGGTGAAATCAGAGCGGCAACAACAGGGCACCATTTCTTTCTCTTCAGCCTCTGCTGCTTGGACAAGCTGCAGCAGGGAGGGGACACACAGAGGGGAGTGGCTGGCGCTTGCTAGTGGGGCTAATTTCCACACAGCTGCTGGGAACCCCTGAAGGGGTGATGCAGGGGGTACTGAGCCCAACAACCCAGCCTTTTTGGAGGGCCCAGCTACTTGATATGGGGAGTCTTCCTTCCCCTTCCTGCTTTCAGAGTCACAGTACCCCGGTGCTGAGTCCTTAGGCTGCACTTGTCTGTGCCTCAGTTTCCTCATCTGGCAGGTTTTGGGGCAGTGGTGGGGACAGGGGGGTGCCCTGGACAGCCTTAGCCAGATGGGAAGAGGTTTCAGGGGCATAGGAAGGGGGTGGTGGGCTGCCTAGCTCTGCTGGCAAAAAAGGATCTGGGTGTCTGAGCAGATCTGAATGGTTGAACTCTAAAGGGAAGGGTCCTCAGTTTGGGAATGGTTGTGGGGGAGGTGGGGAAGAAGAGTGTCCCACGAGGAACTGAAGAAGGACATCTTAGGGCAGCAGTTCTCAAAAGGCTTCTCAAGGGTCGAGACCCACAGGAACTGTATTAAAGGGCCACGGCATTAAGGAAGGTTGAGTACCACTGCCTTAGGGGAAGGGGTTTGTTAGACCTCTGAGTAAGCCAGGGCCTCAGGGGTGGCAGAGGGGTGGGGAGATGGACAGAGGAGGGAGCAGTTTCTCCCAGGTTGATAGGGACCCTGAGCCCAACAGCCCTCCTGAGGAGGACTTAATCCTAAAGGGGTCAGCTCACATGGCTGGGGCCTTCCGCAGACTCCACTGCCCTCACAGTGGCTGACCTGGCGAGCCCTGCTTTCATCTGGCATTCAAGGTCCCCTGCCCTTAGCCTCCCGCAAGCTCAATTCATACTTTCAGACCTCCGTGCCTTTGCCTGTGCTGTTCCCTCTCCCTGGAGTGCCCTCCCCCTTTCCTCTCCACCAAATATGATTCTTTTCTCAAGGCTATCTTAAAGCTTCCTTCTTCAATAACTCCTTCCGTACTGCACCACCCTCTACCATTTGAAGTCTTGGAACCCTTTTGCTCTTTTCCATATTCCTTGTGTCTCGTGTTGTGTCTGGCATCTAGAAAGAAGTCATAGATGGTTTTTGCTTCTTTTTTTTTTTTTTCTTTTGAGTTAACTGTACCAACTGGGTGCTCAGTATATACCTTTGATACTTTGAAATGTGACCTCAGGGAGCAGAAAGGAGGTTAACAGTTCTGAGGTTTTTGCCTTCAGGAGCTGAATTAACTGGGAACTTCAAAATTCTTTTAGCCCTATCCCCTGCCTCCCAACCTACCCTAGCAGTGAGATATTCCTTTGCAGTAGCAAGAGCAGGTAGTGTTTTCTGTATTCTATAGTGAACACAATTTAAGCCCTGCCGTGCGCCATAAGATGAAGCTGGTCATCTATTTTTTTGTCACAGTATCATCCCATATTGAGGTTGGCACTAAAGTGTGTTTGTTGACTTACTAGCTGACTGGCCGGTCCCAGGCTCCATGGCATCAAGGACCATGCTTGCATGGAAGACAGAGGCCTTGCTCAGGAAGGGTGGACAGGTTTAAGTGTATTAGGGGTAAGTGCAAAACTCCAGCCAGTAACCGCAGCTGCCTCTGACGTGCTGCTTCCCCTGGTCGCAGTGAGATTTCTGCAAAGACTGAGTCATCCCAGGAGACAAGATGTTCTGCTTTGTGCACCCAGAGGCCTCTGTGATTGGGCAGGCTGTTCTGTGGCAGGGCTAGAAAAAAGCCCTTTCAAAAGTCAGAAAACCACACACCACCCCCGCCCCCTTCCTCAGCAGAGACTTTAGAAAAACAGCAGCTAAAATATAACACCTCTCACACCTGCTACAGAAGCAGGAGTTAGTAGGTGAGCTTCAAAGGGTGCGTCTTACCCAAGGTCATGCCCTGGGCAACTGAGGCAGGCTCTCTGCAGGCTGACCCATGAATCTGCATCCTTAGAAGATTCTTGACCACGCTAAAGCCTAAGATCACTGGCAGAAATTTCGAAGAGGGGCACAGGCTCTGCAGAGATATGGGAAGCAAGGATTAGAGTTTCTAGTTAAAATTCAGCTGAGCTTTGAACAAGGTGGGGGTCAGGGGTGCCAACTCTCATGCAGTCAAAGATCTATATATGATTTTTGATTCCCAAAAAAATACTAAGTAGCCTTCTGTTTCCTGGAAGCCTCACCGATAACATAAACAGTTGACTAACACTATTTTATGTGGGATATGTAATTATATACTTTGTTCTTACAATAAAGTAAGCTAGAGAAAATAAAATATTAAGATACTCATAAGGGGATGGCACCCGTCCCCATATGCCAAAAGTGGTGGGTTCAAGCCCAGCCCTGGCCAAAAAAAAAAAAAAAAAAAGATACTCATAAGGAAGAGGCAATATATTTACTATTCATTCAGTGCAAGTGTATCGTCAGGAAGGTCTTTGTTCTCTGTCTTCACACTGAGCAGGCTGAGGAGGAGAAGGAAGAGGAGGCGTTGGTCTTACTACCTCAGGGGTGACAGAGGAGGAGGAAAATCCACGTCTGAGTAGACTCGTGCAGTTCAAACTCATGTTCGAGGGTCAGCTGTATTTATTTTCCATTGCATCTTTTTAAATTTACTTTTAGAAATATCATTTCTAATAATCTATTAGTATAGGAATACATGGATACAGAGTTGCAAGGAATGTATATGTTGGGGTGCAAACCAATATCTTTTTAATGAGCTGTTTGACTAAAAAAAAAGCAAACACTGGAGGCAGTTGGACCAAAATTGACAGTTACAAGTCTTGCTCTGACACTTAGCAGCTGGGTGATTGTGGCTAAGTCATCATTCCATGCTAAACTCAGCTTTGTAGTGTGAAACATAGTTTGCCTATGACATACCCATACATGTTTGTGGGAGGGTAGATTGGGAACACGTGGGAAAAACTTCTAGCCACAGCAGCACACAGGGGCACACCACATGTGGTGGGGATGGTGGGGCTGGGAGCAACACACAGGGCAATCTGGAGGAAATTCTGGGGCTCTGCATTTGGGGGCACAGACAGGAAGACTGGGCGGGGGAAGAGGATAGAAATTCTGAGCCCTGTTCACAGAACAGGGGTTGCAGTCAAGAAGGGAAGAATGTTATTCTCTGTCCCTACCCCAGCCCCTAAGAAGTCAGGCCTCCTCGGGCTACACTGTTCCCTGGGGAACTTTCTTTCCAGAAATAGTTGCCTGCTGACATTTCCCAGCCATACAAATCAAAGTTCCTGAGAAGGATCCAAGCACTCACGAGGCTGGAGGGATAAACACAGACACGTCTGTCCTCAAAGGCCTGGAGTCACACACACTCCGCTTGGCCACAGCATGAAGGGAAGAGCCCAGACCATGGGCCAGGAGGCTGACTTTCATCCCAGCTTGACCCATGTGTGGCTTTGGGCACGGTTCCTCCTGTCCCTCTGGACCTCAGTTTCCACACCTATATAAGAAGGCTTCTGTATCAGCTGACCTGGGGGACCCTGCCGTGCCAGAGTGCTGCAGTCCTTTGAAACCTTTTTCTGGCTGGGAGCGCCCAGGTGGGACCCTGCCCATTCTAGGTTAACTTGTGTTTCTGGGCCTGGCACAGTGCGAGGCACAGAAGAAGTGCTTGGGGGAATAGCGGGGGCGGGGGTGGGGGTGGGAGAAGAAGGAGGTGAAAGAAGATGAGGGGGAGAAGGACAGGCAGGGAAAGAAGGCAGAGGAGGGGGAGCTTCTCCCCACCACCCTGCCCCTGCCGCAGCTGCCTGAAGTCCCTACGTGGCCAGGCTTTCCTGTCCTGGCTCATTCTTTCGGAGCAGTTGAGGGAAACTTTTAAGACACCTGTGATGGGGGGTCTCATTGCACAGGAGGTACATCTAACCGCTGAGCAAGCCCTGAGAGGCCCCCTCCCCCGGGTGTGGCTAACCCCGACTCTGCCCACATGCGGGCGATGTCACCCACCCCTCTGTCCATACCACAGCATTGAGGAGGCAACGTCCACATCCAGGAGACTCCCTGGGAGGCTTGCACCCTTCTGCCCTGGGGTCCTCTGGCCTGGAATACTTTTCTTTTTTCTTTTTTTTTTTTTTTGGTAATTGAGGTGAAATTCAGATAATAACCATTTAAGGTGAACAATTCCGTGGCATTTAGTATATTCACTATGGTGCATCATCACCACCTCTGGTTACAAAACACTTTGAGCACTGCAAAAGGAAACCCCGTACCCAATGAAGCAGTGATGCCCACTCTCCCCTCCCAGCGCCTGGTGAAGGCTAATCTGCTTCTCTCTCTCTGGGTTTCCCTAGTCTGGACATTTCATATCCAGGTACTTCACTCTATGTGGCCTTTTGTAGTCTGGCATCTTTCATTCTGCATGTTTTTGAACTTTGTCCATACGGCAGCAGGTGTAAGGACTTCATTCCTTCCCTCATTTCTTTTTACGGCTGAATAATATTATTTGTAGATACCACAAATTGTTTATCCATCCATTCATGGACAGGCATCTGGGGCACTTCCACCTTTGGCTGTTGTGAGCAGTGCCATTCTGAACTTGTGTGGACACATATGTGTTGGAGTACCCATTTCCAGTTATTTGGGGTACTGGAATGCTCTTTTAACCATTCTCCTCTTCTTAATCTGAATTCTTACTGAAGGAAGGTTAGAAAAGGTTTCTAGAGGAAGTAACTTATAAACTGAGACCATTCTGAGACTTACAAACGGCCAACCCCTGTGCTTCCTCCATCACATCTCACCTGGATTTGTAGATGCCAGTTGTCTGTTCGGTTCCTCCTGGGCTCCTGTGAGCAAAGCCTGTGCCCAGTGCCCGGTGCTCTGTGCCCATGCACATGTGAGCAGTAACAGTAGCTGGCCCTCATTGAACTGTTGTTTGGTGTGCCGGCTGCTGGGCCTTTCTTCCTATGTCTCAAGTACTTTATAAAACCCTGGAGAGGAACAGGAATTATTATCCCACTTTTACTAGTAAAGAAAATGAAGGCAAAATGACTTGCCCAAGGTCACACAGCTTTGGGAGGATGGAGCTGCGAGTTGAACAGGGCTGTCTGATTCCAGAGGTCTTGCTGGTGACTTCTTATTGTGAATAAAGGAGGGGACCTGAAGAGTAATGCTACCCCTTCATTGTGTCCCCAACAGGTCACAGGCAGGATGGCTGGTGCTGAGAGGAGCTGGAGGTGACCTTTGGGCCTCCAGTGGCAGCTCTGTCTCCTAAAGATGAAGCGGCCCAGGTGAAGCCCAGGCCACACTCAATGGCCAGCTCAGGGACTGAGATCCACTGGACTGAGCCCGGCCTGGGGAAGGGGCCCCAGCGGCGGCGCTGGGCCTGGGCCGAGGAGGAGAAGAATGCAGATAGAAGTGGCACGCAAGACTGCGAGGAAGAGGAGCCCTCTGCCAATGCCTCTAGCCCTGAGCTCCTGGAGGACTTTCGCCTGGCCCAGCGGGGCCTACTGACCCTGGAATGGGACCCAAACCTGCAGCCTGAGAGACATCAGGACTCTGAGTCAGGGGAGTCTTCAGGAGGTGAGAATGACCCTCCACCCCTACAGGAATGTCTGTCCCCCAAACACTCCACCTGCTGACAAGGGGCGGGAGTACAGAGAACTTCATGTTTTCTAATAAAATTATATAAAATCTATAATTTAAAAAATTTTTAAGATTTCAATGGTAGAAAAATCAGAAAATATAAGCAAAAAATATGTAACATTAAAAATTGCATCTCATCTCAGATAACTACTCCACAGGTATAGATGTGCTAATGCAATCCGAATATGTACTCTATTGTAACTTTTTTTTTTTAACTTAACAGGGATGAACATTTTCCCAACACATCCAATCTTCTTGCACATGTCATTTCTAAAGACATTTAACATCCAAAGATCATCTAACATCTTTGCACACTCCATAGTATCTTTGATCCAGGCTGTGCCAATCTTTAAGATTTTTAAAAATCCCAATTAGCAATGAGAATGTTGGCATTTTTGTTTGCTTGTTTTCTATAACTGTGATCTCTTTGCATAGAGACCAAATTAGATTAAATTCCTAGTTTTGTTTGGTAAGTTCCTTCTATCTGAACCTCCCCGCCTGTGAAATGGGAGTAATAATACCATTGAGAATAGTAAAAGCTTGATACGTGGTGGCTGTTACACTTAGATTATGGATGAGGTACCCCTGTTTTAGGATCCTGTGAATCGTGGAGATGCCATGTGGGGGGCAGGGAAGCTACCAAGCTGGTAGTGGATTCTGTTACCCACAGTTTTCCATGCCTTATCTGCCTGCAGCGGGGTTTGCCCACTGCTGCCCGTCTAGAACCACTTCTGAGCTCTCCATCATGGTGACTGAGATGAACTGGGATCTCTTTCTAGGGTCATGAGGTAACCCCCTGCTATGAGGCAACAACTGCTTCTATGCCCTGTGTCTTTACTGTGTGCCAACCAGTAAGGGACACAGCTGTGTGGTCAATCTCAGCTTCTACCTATCCTTCTCTCCTTCCCTCCTCACCACCCTCAGCCAGGTAGGAGGGTCTAACCTCAAGTTTGAATAAGGACTGTTAGGTCACCTTTTTGATGGCCCCAGTGAGGGGTCAGAGGAGCCAAGATTAAATCCAGGCTTCCCAGGCTTCAAAGCCCACACTTATCGCCACACTCCATGGCCCGCAGTGGCAGAAGCAAACTCAACTGCATGGCTGGGGCTTGGGTCCTAATGTCAGGGACTATTCTGAACCACTGTGTGATCTTTGGCAAGTTACTTATCCTCTCTGGGCATCAGGTGTGCTGCCATAAATGAGAATGAGGTAGGTGGTTAAGCGATGTAGAGATGTCAAGGGTAGTAGAAGGAGCACCAAGGAACAGAGAGGGATGAAAGGGTTATAACAAAGGAGCTCATGGACAGACCAGAGTCCGTGCTTGATGGTACCTAAACTGTCTCATCAACCCTTGGACCTATCCCAGAGGCCAACACAGGGTCAAGAAGAGACAAGCAGCTCAATAGACACTGGCTGTATGGGTGATGGATAGCTGGGGGAGGCAGGGAGCGTTGGATGGGTGGGAGGATGATGGACAGGGGAGCAGGTGGGTAAGTGGATGGGTGATTGAAAGGAAGGATGATTGGCTAGATGGGTGGGTGATAGATAAATATTTCTTGAGTGCCTGCTATGTAATAATTTCTACAACTATCCATTTCCTGGTAGCTTTACAAAGCTTATTTACCTCTTTCCTTCTCTCCTTTTCTTCTTTTTGTTCAGTCAACAAAGAGTTGGGTACCAACTCCGCAAATGCAACAGTGAACGAAAACAGTGATTCTGCCCTCATGAAGCTTGTGGTGTAGTGGAAGAGATGAATGTTAATGAAACAGCACATAAATAAATGGAAAACTGTCACTGTAATAGGAAGTACAAAGGAAGGTAGCCAGTCATACAAGATCTGACAAAAGGAAGAATTTGAGCTAGTCAGAGAGACCTAAGACTTCCCTGATGCAGGACAGGTTGAGTTAATGCCTGAAGGGCAGAAGGTGTTAACTAGGCACAGAGAGGGAAAGAGCACCCCCACTGAGGACCAGCAGAGGAGTGAGCACAATCACAGTCCCTGCGGTGGTCCTAGAGCAGTGGGACCAAAAGCGTCGACCACCCTAGTGGCAGCCTTGACTACTCAGGTGTACATGGTCCAGCTGGAGCAGCAGGGAGACCCGAGGGGGGGCATGGAGGGAGATGGATCAGGAGAGCTGCTAGATGGAATAACAGGGACTGTAGGACCGTAGTAATGCTTCTGCTTTTGTTCTGGGAACAAGAGGAAGACACAGATGAGTTTTCAGAGGTGGGAGAAAGGTGAAGACAGAGAAACAAGGAATCAACTAGGTGACTGGTGCAGGGGTCCAGGCAGGAAAGGAAGTGGCACGAACCTAAGTGGTGGAGGTGGGATTCAGAGCGATGCATGAGCCTTGGGGCTCGGTAGGAGGCCATGTGGCAGGACCAGGTGACAGACTGGATTGGGAGGGGTTGGGGAAGAGACATGGCAAAGACCCCTCCCAGGCCTCTGGCTTATAAAGCTTCTGCTGAGGTGAGAGACCTTGGAGGGACTGCTGGATTTGGGGTTTGAGGTTGAGAGACCTCTGTGACAAGCAGAGGAGGTGTCAGACAAGCACTTGCCTGTCTGTGGGGGCTCACTGGGGTTCCTGCCATCCCACCTGATGAGAAGGTGAAAGCCAGAAAGTCCAAGTGACTTGGGGTGATATTACACAGCGGGTATAGACCTGGTGTGTGCTAAGCAGTGAAGGACCTGTCTTTTCAGAGATTGAAGCAGAGGATGTGGACAGCCCAGCAAGTTCCAGCTTGCCTCTCCACTGGCTCTCCCAGCAGAACCATCACTTGGACATGACTGAAGAGCCGCGAGATGGGGTCCTCGGAAGTCCTGAGGTTGAGGAAGCTGGAGAGGGCTCCCCAAAGACATGTTCTGAGGCCAGTCTCAGCTCAGAGAGTGATGGGAACACCAGCCCCGTGGCCCTGGGGCAGGAGCAGACCAGAAGCTGGGTGGTCTCTGACAAACAAACCGGCGGAAACAAACCTTCAGAACATTCTGAGATCTACCCGTTCATTGAACTCAGCCCCACAAGGTCTTGGAGCAGTGAGACTATGATCCTCGGCCACCCTAATAACAGCCTTGACTCCACCTGGGATGGGGAGACAAATGTCCCCCAGCCCACTGCCCTGGCAGACACCTTGCCACAGATCCGCAGCCACTTCCTAAACCCAGACGACAGAACTAGAGGCAGCGTTGCTTGGGCAACCCCCACGGAATTCCAGGACCCCTCAGTAGCCCCAGCCCAGAGCCCCCACCGTTCCACAGACAGGTGGAGGAAAGGACCTCCCAGCCCCTCCTGCCCTCGGGCCGATGATCAAACCTGGAAGCAGACAAAGACACCACCTAAGCCACTCCCTTCCCGATTCACTGGCTCTGTCAGCCCCCTGAATCCTCAGCCTAGGCCAGTCCAGCAGGACAGGCCATCACCCAGGCAGGGAGCCACTCTGGCTGGCCGCTCCACTTCTGATGCCCCCAAGTATGGCCAAGGGCGGCTGAACTATCCACTCCCTGATTTCTCCAAGGTGGGGCCCCGGGTGCGATTTCCCAAAGATGAAAGCTACCATCCCCCCAAGTCCCGTAGTCACAAAAAGCACCCTGAAGGCCCTGCCAGACCCCTTATCTTCAAGTCACCAGCCGAGATTGTACAGGAGGTGCTGCTGAGCAGTGGAGAAGCATCCCTGGTGAAGGAGCCACCACCTGTCCACCTTGTCACCAGGGTACCCCAAGAGTTCCAGACGCCAGAACAAGCCACTAAGCTGGTCCATCAGCTCCAGGTAAGCAGACTTATGTACGTGGGTGTCACCAAGGCACATGTTGGCCTGGGATGGAGGCCAGTTGAGTTGGGGAGGCCTTAGGGCTGGGCCCCAAGCCCCCTGCTGGTGGAGGGGGATGTTCCAGAGCCATGAGCTGCATCTAGGCCCATTGCTCAAAACCAGCAGTGACTGTACTCCCATTTCAAAGATGACTGTTTATTTTCAACTTTTGCTGTGAAAAGATTCAAACATATGCAAGAGAGAGAATAGTACAATGTACCCCCATCCACCAGCACCCAGCACCCCGGTTAGCAGCTCCTATTAACATTCCTTGTCCATGGCCCCCACTTCCCCACTCACCCCTACCAGGTTATTTGAGTCTTTGGGGGGGTTGGTTTTTTGTTGTTGTCGGGTTTTTTGGGTTTGTTTTTTTTTTTTTGAAGTTTTTTTGGCAGTGGCCAGGTTTGAACCTGTCACCTCTGGTATATGGGGCTGGTGCCCTACTCCTTTGAGCCACAGGTGCCACCCCTGTGGTGTTTGTTTGTTTGTTTGTTTGTTTGTTTGAGACAGAGTCTCAATCTGTTGACCAGGCTAGAGCACTGTAGAGTCATGACAGCTCACAGCAACATGAAACTCTTGAGCCAAGCCATCCCCTTGTCTCAGCTCCACAAGTAGTGAGAGTACAGGCAACCACCATGTCCAGCTATTTTTTTTTATTATTTTTAACAGAGACAAGGTCTCACTCTTGCTCAGGCTGGTCTCAAACTCCTGAGCTCAAGCAATCCACTGTCCCCAGCCTTCCACTGGGTTATTTTGAAGCAAGATTTCAGGCATCTAGTCATTTTATCAAAAATACTTGAGTGTGTGTATGTCTAAAGAGAAAGACCTTATTTGTTTTTGTCTTTTTTTTTTTTTTTTCTTTCTTTATTTTTTTATTGTGGAGAAGGGGTGGGGAAAGAAGGCAGGGGAAGAGGTGCGTGACAGGGTCGGGCCAGTGGCATGGTACCACATTGGCTGTATCTAGGTACAGGCAGTTTCAGGCTGGGCCTTGCTGAGTCATTGCTACGCGGAAGTAGCTCGATGGATCTGCTTCTAGTCAGGCTCGGGAAGTTGCACTAGGCCTCAGGCACATGGCAGGGCTCAACAATTCCCTCTTTTGTTTTTTGTATGGCAGAAAAACATAGCCCCTGTCTTAGGTTGCCTGCTCTTGCAGTTTCAGTCTTACCCGTCATGGGGATACAAACATCAATGGTTTGGTCCCTGTCTTAGGTTGACTGAATGCAGAG
>CAUYPK010090491.1:0-21391 GCA_963574355.1 Loris lydekkerianus
GGGTTACAATGTGCGAGTTTCATATACAATCTGAAATATTCTCATCAAACTGTTCAGCGTAGCCTTCATGGCATTTTCTTAGTTATTGTATGTAGGCATTTGTATTCTGCATTTAGTAAGTTTCGCCTGTACCCATTCTAACATGCACGGTAGGTGAGGCCCCACCCACTACCCTCCCTCTACCAAAACCTCCCCCCTCCCTTCCCCTTCCTTGGCTCTTAAGGAGGCCTCTGGGTTTTATTTGCAGTTTTGAAAGGGCCTATGGTGGAAGTCATTGGATTGAGGCAGAAAGAGTTTAGCTTTTTCAACTTAAAAAAAAAAAAGACTGCAGATATCTGCAATGCTTGCTTCAGGAGGAGGGCCATTTGGTAAACTGTCTAGTCAGGTCGGCTGGTTCCCCTTCCCAAGGAAGCAAGCATTCACACGAACTGAAACACACCCACACGGGGTGCCTGGCGAGAGTGTGCAGTTGGGTTTTGTCTTGCCACTCCCCGGGGATTGAAGCTATTTAGCAAAAAGATTAAGCAACCTGTGTGGCCTGGAGATTCTCCCACTTGAAGTTTTGGTAATTTTACTTTCGTGTGTCTATGGGTGCCTGTCCTGGGCCCTGTGACTGCATCAGTAACTGTTAGCACCTTAGAAGATTCCTCTTTGAACTCAAGGAAGGAATGCATTGTGTTTGGGTTATTGAACACTTAATGAAACAAGCTTTAGAGTTGAGAGAGGAGGCACTCACACTGATAACATGGGATAACTTGCCGACCAACGTTATCTAATTGGTGGACCTGGGCCGTGTGCTCCTCGTCATCACCATCTTCCCTGTAGTCCTGCACTTTGCAGTTATAAACACTTCCTCACACGCTGACTTCTTTGGTTATTATGGAAGTTCTGCAAAGGGCCCCAGGGGTGGGTTGTCTCACCATTTTAGATGTGGAATCTCTGAAACCACCCTCCTGGTGTCAGAGCAAAGAAGACACCCCTAGACTTCCTAATTCCCAGCTGTATACTTCCTACAGCACTTCAGGGAGGGCCGCAGAGGCCTTATAACAAGCACTTTAGCTCTGGGCTGAGATCCTAGCCTACCTTGAACAAGGATTGAAGTTACCCTTCAATACAAATATGAGAGATGGCTTTGAAAGAACGGATTAGTCGTCTTGCAAGCTCAGTGTGGTAATCTAAAAAATATTATTGAACCTCTTCTGTAAATGGGCTTGTGATGGCACAGGGAGGTGTTCCGACAGGTTAGAGGTGTCACCTTGTGAGGTCTGCCTGAGAGGCTGTGTTAGGTCACCTGTTACACACAGTGGGTGAGCCCGTCCTTTGCTGAGGAGCCATCTCCATGGAGACAAACACAGGACTCACTCTCCCCAGATTTCTAAACCTGAGTGTGAACAGCCATTCCAAACTGGCTGTCCTAATCCACCAGAGCAGCAGGAAACATGTAAATGTTCAACATGTTAAATGAACCAAAAATAGGTGGTGAGCCTGACTCACGGTCGGAAAAGAGGCAGAGGTGAATAACTTTCCATTGGCCTGCCTAGAGACCCTTGGCAAGGCTGCACGGCTTCCTGTGTTTCACCACACATCCCCCATTCTCACCAGGCCGCCGCACGCCAGTGTTGCACCAGACTGCCAGGTGTTGGGGGCTCAGAACAAATGTGGAGAATTTAGAAGTTCCAGAAAAGGAGGCAGAGGGTTTCACACAAGATAGTGATTAACTCTCAGGTTAGGGAAGAATGTTTATTTTTTTACATTCCTCAAGCTTAGTACAGTGCCTGGCATATAGTAGTTGCTCAGTAAATATTTCTTGACAAAATAATAACAACCTGGTGTGGACAGCCCCCTCCTCTGTGCATCAAGCTTTCAGGTTCAAGTTGCTGGCTCTGCTTGGGGGCTGCCACTGTAATTGTCAGCACTGATGCGGCCCCTACTTACAGTCTTCCTCCCAGGTTTTGCTGAGGTTTGGTGTCCCCCCTCCTTGGTGCCTGTGCCCCCTCGTTTCACAGTGGCTGAGATTTTCAAGTAGACCCAGGTATGTTCGTCCATTTCATCAGTTACCAACCACGTAAACCTGGCTACTCGGTTAGTCTTCCAAAGCCCTATTTTTTTCCTAGATAACAACCATACTCATTAAGCCGGGCCTTTGTAAGGAATACATGAGATACCACATGTGAAAATGCCTAGTACATGTCTTGGAGATGCTCAAATATTGTTTTCGCCCTTCTGGTTCCTATTTCAAGGATTCTCTCAAAAGGGTTTTGCTGTTCTCAGAGTGCTTTAATCTCCACCAGAGCCCTGGGGTTGGAACCGTTTGCAGTCACAGTGGCCCTTTCCTTGCCCTGTGCCCTCCCGCACCCCTGCCCTCCCCTATCCTCCTTCTTCCCTCTCCATTTTTCTCTCCTCATTTTCTTCTTCCTCTTGTGATTTTCTCTTCCTCTTTACGTCTATTTCCACTTGGTTTTTGCCTTTTTCTAATCCCATACCTTCTTAAACCTCCTGCATTTATTTCCTAAGACTAAAGAGGGAGAGATATGTGTTTAAAAGAAAGAGAAAGAAACACAGAAAGAAGCAGAAAAGAAGTAAAACCTCTTTCTCCTTCACAATGCCAACCAGCCTGGGTTTCTCCCACTCCTCCAAGCCTCTGTATCTTTTTTTTCAGTTTTGGCTGGGGCCAGGCTTGAACCTGCCACCCCCAGTATATGGGGCTGATGCCCTACTCCTTGAGCCACAGGCACCGCCCAAGCCTCTGTATCTTTGCACATGCTCTTTCCTATTTTCTTTTCTCTCCTTTACTTGGCTAAATTCTACCTGTGCTTTAGGTGTGAATCATTTTCTCCAGAGGGCCTGGGCCTGGGGTCCTGCATGCTGAGCCACACACCCCTGCTGCCCGGGCCACTGCACTCTGTGCTTCCCAGGCCAAAATGCTGATATAAGTAAACTGCAATTGCAAAGCTCTACCTTTCCTGCTAGACCGTAGCTCCTGCACAGGAGATGTGTTTCACTTGTTTATTTTGCATCTCCAGCGAAGCTCGGTGCTCGGCACTTGGTAGGTGCTTGGATGGAGCTGTGACTGTCTTTGGTGTCCACCATCAGGACGTGGAAAAGCAGCCCAGTTTCTCAACCTGAATTCTGCTCTGTGACTTCTGCCATGTTCTTACCCTTGGTTCACATCTTGAGCAGCCCAAATAAAATCAGGAAGAAGTCCCAAATACTGTCAGTGCTTATTTTACTGGAATGAATTTCTAAGCCCCCACAGCCTGGGAGTAAGGCTCCAAATTAACTTTCGAGTTCATTCTCCCTCCATGGACTGTAAGCTGCACTCACACCAAGTCTGCCGGTCATCTTGGCCTTCTTGCCCTTGCTCATGGTATGTCCTCCACTTCTAGGCTGGTTTTCCTCATTCTTTGCCTATGGAAAGTTTTCTTATCCTTCAAGTTCTGGTTCAAATAATGGTTTTTGCCTCTTGGGAGTTAATTGTGAGAATAAAGTGAGATAAAATGCAAAAATATGAAACAAGGTTGTTGCCATAGAGTAAAGGTATTAGCATCTTTTTCCAACCAGACTTCAAGCACAAGAAAAAGGGAACAAGGTTTATAGTATTTGTATCTGTACCCTAAGCATCCAGTCTAAGTCTGACACAACGTGAGTGCATTATAAATGGTTGTTGAGTAAACGAAGGGAAAAATGGTCCAATGACCCTTCACCAGGCAGACCAGATAGTAATTGTGGTATGCTGCTTCTGGGCTATGCCAATTACCAGTATGTGGTGGGCTTAGTCACATGGATTGTTAAAGATACCTCCAGTTGTTTAGATATCTAGTTACGACCTAAAAGATTTTTGAGAATCAACAATAAACTATTGGTTATATATATATGTGCTTAGATGCTATAAAAATGAAAACAATATGTAGATTTCTTTGGTTAGCTGAAGGCTACAATATGTAGATTTCTTTGGTTAGCTGAAGGCTAACCACACTTGAATGTGGAAATGTTAGAGTGAGAATGATCCAAGGTGATTTCCTGCTTAATCAGGTCCAGTTCACCGGAACCTTATAAAGAGCCAACTGTGGAGAACCTTCCTCCCCTCGCCTCACCTTAATCATACACAGTGAGAGCCAAGGCTAACAGTAAGAATCAAATATTCTGTTTTGCATATTGAATTCCTCTGAGGAAGTATTTTAGCTAAATTGAACAGGGTGCCACGAAGGTCTTTTTGAAGTATGAAATAGTTTTATTTTGACAAAAGTCTGTGTGAAATGTAAGAATATTTATTACTTTGGCTGCAGAGTCTTACTCGTGTGCACAATGTCCAAACTTGCACAGTTGTATATCAGCCAGTGTGTGGCATGTGGAGATAGTCTCCACAGCTTCCAGGTACTCTCACACATGATTCTCCCACTAATTCTCCCTCCCCTGCATTTGTTTCCCATTTCCCCATCCATAGACCTTGAGTAGTAGTTATCCTTACGACACCAGACTTCCTTCCCTCCCTTCCTTTCTTCACCAAACTTTAAAAAAATAAGAATCAGATTCAAAATATGCAAAAGCTTGATAACTAGGGTCTATAGAGAACTCAAATTAATCCACATGAAAAAAGCCAAAAATCCCATATATCAATGGGCAAGAGACATGAATAGAACCTTCTCTAAAGATGACAGACGAATGGCTAACAAACATGAAAAAAAGTTCATCATCCCTGTCTATTAGAGAAATGCAAATCAAAACCATGGCCCACATCACAAAATCTCAAAACTGCAGATGCTGGCGTGGATTTGGAGAGAAGGGAACACTTTTACACTGCTGGTGGGACTGCAAACTATACAACCTTTCTGGAAGGAAGTATGGAGAAACCTCAAAGTACTCAAGCTAGACCTCCTATTTGATCCTGCAATCCCATTACTGGGCATCTACCCAGAAGGAAAAAATATCCTTTTATCATAAAGACACTTGTACTAGACTGTTTATTGCAGCTCAATTTACAATCGCCAAAATGTGGAAACAGCCTAAATGCCCACCAACCCAGGAATGGATTAACAAGCTGTCGTATATGTACACCATGGAATACTATTCAGCCATTAAAAACAATGGAGACTTTACATCCTTCGTATTAACCTGGATGGAAGTGGAAGACATTATTCTTAGTAAAGCATCACAAGAATGGAGAAGCATGAATCCTATGTACTCAATTTTGATATAAGGACAATTAATGACAATTAAGGTCATGACGGGGGTGGAGGAAAGGGAGAGCAGAGAGAGGGAAGGAGGGAGGGGTGGGGCCTTGGTGTGTGCCACACCTTCTGGGGGCAAGACAGGATTGCAAGAGGGACTTTACCTAACAAATGCAATCAGAGTAACCTGGCTTACTGTACCCTCAATGAATCCCCAACAATAAAAAAAAAGAAAAAAAAAAAAGAATCAGAATTACATTTAGAACAACCAGATTTTTCTTAATGGCAGCTTTCCTTTCTAACCATAAGGCAAAACCCTGGAATTTAAAGTGATCATAACTGGCACAATAAGCAAATACAAATTAATAGCAAATACTAAGCAACCTCGAGTCTTATGGGACCGAGCAAGAGTGTGTCCCTGGCTGCCCAGATGGTCAGGGGCCTCACGATTTTATCAGATGCTGTGACAAACCAGTGGAAAAAGCAGGTGAAGACGTTGGTCCTCTTTGCTCTGAGGGTTTTGGGGAGGATGTGACTCAGACCTGCAAACACTCATCCTAGAAAAAGTGCTACATACCTCGTAATATCACTACAGTCACCAGCTGGCCAGGGGAAATATGTTGAAGGATGAGTTCATGAACTTAATTGTCAGGCCTCCATAGCCCTGTAAATCTAACGTTTTCTGGCCTAGAGATTCCTGGCGTAGAGATTATGGAAGGTGTTAAATTGATAAATCAATTTTTGTGGAGAGCTGACAACTTCTACTTTTCTTTCTTTCTTTTTTTTTTTTTTGAGACTGAGTCTCACTTGTTACCCTGGGTAAAGTGCTGTGGCATCCTCACAGCTCACAGCAACCTCAAACACCTGGGCTTATGCAATCCTCCTGCCTCAGCCTCCTGAGTAGCTAGAACTACAGGTGCCTGCCGCAACACCTGGGTTGTTTTCTCTTTTTTGTAGAGATGGTGTCTCACTCTTGCTTAAGCTGATCTTAAACTCCTGAGCTCAAGGGCTCCTCCCACCTTGACCTCCCAGAGTTCTGGCTAGTGGGAGGCTCCTGAGGCCTGGCCCTTTTCGAGGGGTCTGGATTTTCTGGTGTTCTTTCCTGCAACAAAGCTGCTAGTCACTCTTACCATTCCTAGCACCATTACCAACCAATTTCGCTCATGCCCAGAAAGAAAATCTAAACACCCGGGGAGAGGTCCTGGCTTACTCTTTTTCTAGCAATGTTTTTTCTTTGTTCCTTTAGTGGGCACTTTTGTCTAAGGAACTCTGACACAATTAAGGCTGTCCCTATGCACCAATAACCTTTGAAAAAATAAGTTGACATTAAAAGCAGTAACTCACACTTCAGAGGCTAATTTTATATTTACCTGCATAACACAAGGGTTCAAAGCCTCACTCAGTCACCTCTGGTGTCACTCAGTTGCTCCTTAGTTTCCTCATGGTGACGTCACAAGCTCATACCAGTTCTGTTCAGTTGTGCTCTAGTGTTTCCTTCTACACCATATGGTGAAGGAATGATTTGAGACATTCCAAGGCTGCTAACCTCTGAGCTGACAAAATGACACCACATTTAGTTTCCAGTTCACTAGAACCACACTGCCTCATAGAATTAGGACAAAGCTCTTCTTTCCCAGAATATTGCCACTTGTCACTTAGTCATTAAAAAAACCACTCTGTCCTCTAGTATTTCACAAAATCATCATGAAACAGCTCTTTTGTCATCTAATTAAAGCCCTGTTTTCTCTAAAGTTCAGAGCTAGCAGTTTGGGCTGGAAGTGGCAAAGAACCTGTTCTTCATCTTCCCATATCTTGTTCTAGGCGTCTCTACCAAAACTCTTTCTGATAGACTTTGGCTCCTGTTTATACATTAATTTTTATATTTGGGGTCATTTCTCCTCCCTTTAAAGAGACTGCTCAGAACCTTATAGGACCTTGCCTGTTACATTTCATTGGTCAGAGTCCTGTCACTTGGCTATACCTAGCTGTAAGGGAGGCTGAAAAAATAAGGTCTTTTATTCTACATGTACCTAGTCAAAGATCAGTATTTTGTTTTAAAAATGGAGGAATGGATGAAGAAGCCAGGCACAGTGTCTCATGCCTGAAATCTCAACACTGAGGAGGCTGCAATGGGAGGATCACTTGAGGTCAACAATTGGAGACCAGCCTGGACAACAGAGCAAGATCCCATATCTCCGAAAAAAGAAACTTAGCCAGGTATGGTGGGGCACACCTATAATCCCAGCTACTGGGGAGGCTGAGGCAGGAAGATTGCTTGAACCCAGGAGTTGGAGTCTGCAGTGAGCTTTGATTGTGCCACTGTATTACAGCCTGGGTGACAGAGCAAGAATCTGTCTCTGAAAAAAAAAAAAATAGAGGAGAAGGCATTTCCAATTTTTTTCTACCATCTTCATACCCCACCCCTATACATCTTGTGTGGAGGACCCCGGGTTTGCTCATTGGTCTGAATATCGTACACACTTTCCCACTTTGGTGCCCTTGCTCATCATGTCCCTTTGTTTGAAATGCCTCTGGTCTTGCTCTGAGTTCTCATCCTTTAGGGCTCAGATCGAAGCCTTTCCCCTACATAAAGTAGGGTGGTAACATTTTCCTCTAGATTCCAGTGGTTCATCTATACCAGCAGTTCTCAACCTGTGGGTCCCGACCCCTTTGGGAGTCAAACGACCCTTTCACAGGGGTTGCCTAAGACCATCCTGCATATCAGATATTTACATTACGACCCATAACAGTAGCAAAATTACAGTTATGAAATAGCAATGAAAATAATTTTATGGTTGGGGGTCAACATAACATGAGGAACTGTATTAAAGAGTCACAGCATTAGGAAAGTTGAGAACCACTGGGCTATACCATTCTTGGTGACCTTCATCTTTTTAATTTATACAAAATGCTTTCCTCATAAGCCTGTCAATGGCTGATAGGTTTTCTGAAGCACAATGTCTCACAGCCAGTGCTCAAAGATTATTTATTTTTGCTGTTGCTGATAACCTCTGGTAAGTTACAAGGAAGAATTTTAAGGATTTGTAATAGACCTGAGAACAGCTGAGTCAAGCCATTGGAGCTGTACCTCTGTCTGTACTTCTCTTCTGCAGGGTAAAGACAATACTGGGAGCATTAGTTCATCACAGTGGGGTAAGAAGAAGGATTATGGAATTTAAAAAATTATCTGAACCTCAATAAAAAATTAACCCCTCCTATTTTTGAGTGATGTCAGTGTCAGGATAATCATAGTACTTATTATTATTATTATTATTATTATTTTTGAGACATAGTCTCAAGCTGTCACCCTGGGTAGAGTGCTGTCCTGTCACAGCTCACAGCAACCTCCAACTCTTGGGCTTAAGCGATTCTCTTGCCTCAGCCTCCTAAGTAGCTGGGACTACAGGTGCCTGCCACAACACCCAGCTGTTTTTTGTTGCAGTTGTCATTGTTTAGCTGGCCCCCTCCGGGTTCGAACCTGCCAGCCTTGGTGTATATGGCCAATGCCCAAACCACTGTGCTCTGGGCACTGCCAATCATAGTACTTTTTATTTTTATAACTTTTTGGATTAGTAATACACTCACTTGTTTTAAATATGAAATAGCACATAATGCTGTTAAGAGACTCTTTCTTCACTGTCCTTCATTTAACTATCCCTAACTGTCTTATGGGTAATTCATTGCATTTGATGTGTTTTTCAATGAAAATAGAATCCAGTACAAATATATATGCTTTTTATGTCTCCATCTTTTTAAGAAGAGGAAAATGCTGTGCCTGTCTTACTTTTAATCAATATAATTTAGAGATCTTTTCATATCCATACTAATACTAAGAGTACCTTGGTTATTTTTTACAGTTCCATAGTATTCTACTGTGTGGATATACCATAATATTTAATCAGTCCTCTGTTGATCAACATTTAGGTTGTTGCCAAGAAGTTTTTATTACAACAGTGCTGCAGGTCATAATAGCTTTGTACTTAATTTATTTTCCTTTTGTATATATATGTAGCATAAATTCATAGAAGTAGACGGGAGTACAAGTGCTGGGTCACTGGGGTATGGATTTGAAACTTTGGTAGATCCTGCCAGATACCATAAGAATTCTGCCTATTTATACCCTCACCAACAATGTATAAAAGTCCTATTTTGTGCAATGTTGCCAATATAGCTGATTATTAATATTAAACATCTGGAATTTTGCCAATCTGATAGGTTGGGGAAATAAACCTTTATCTAATTTTAATTTGCATGTTTATTACCTTGAGTGAAGTTGGACACCTATTTTTTCTTCTTATTTAAAAACCACATCTATTTTCTCTTCTTTGAATGATCTGTTCATATCTCTGTGGAGATTTAATTGGATAAATGATCTTTCTTTTACTCTCATGGATTTATAGGTGCTTTGTGTACATATGAGGGATCAGCCCTTTGTCAGTGTTTTGGTAGCAAATATGGTTGTTTAGCTGTCATTTGTTTTTTACCTGGCTTATTTATTTTTTCTCTAGAAATTTTTTTTTAATCTTTTTGAGTGAATCTTATGAAATATTTTCTTCCATGGCTTCTGGACTTTGTGCCAGTTAGAAATACTTTCAACACTCAAGATTCTAAAAGCATTCTCTCTAGTTTTTACTTATTTTACATGTAAATACTGAATCTATTTGAAATTCCAGACTCCCTTATAATCTATTTCAAGCAAATATAGCCTTTGGGTAGCGTTGCTAGATTTAGCAAATAAAAATACAATTTTTTTCAGATACATAATATACATTTTTTAGCACAAGTCCAGTAAAGCTGGGGATATACTTATACTAAATAATTATTCATCATCTTCTTAAAATTCATACCTACCTGGAAATCCTGTATTTTACCTGGCAACCTTAGACTGGGAGCCACTAGCCCATCTGATTAGACACTATAGTTTGATTGGAATCTCAATTTAGGCTGTATCAGGGCCCTGCCATTCTTGCTCATTTGCTATGTAAAAGTTTAATAATATTCTACAATGTCTGCATACATCTTTTATAGGCTCTGAAATTTGTACATGCAATTGGTATTACACAAACTGAAATAAAAAATCACTTATTTATGAAGGAATGAATAACTAGTTCTCCTGTACATTCTGTCCAAGGTGTGCTATACGAAAATTGTTTCCAGGAGGAGAAACTCCCTGCTAGCAGTGGAGAGCTAGTCCCATGTTTGGGGCTTGAACTAAAGTACTGAGTTCCTAAGATATTTGGTTATCAGCGTAACAGTCACAATTGTTGTTTCAAGGGGTTAGAAGCTAGCGTCTCAGACTTATATAACAAAGCTATTTTTTTCTTATAGGGGTTTAAATAATAACACTTAAAAATTATAAGTCTATTCTGTTTGATTAAATCAGACAGAAACAAATCTAATGTGTCCTTTTTTTTTCTTCTGGTTTTGAAAACACATATTCAAAAGTCTTATCTCTCTTAGTGCTCCGATTGTGATTAACAAAGCATGATGTTGAGATAACACTTCTCTTTTCCCCAGGGAATTGTAGTACAAACCACAACCATCATGATAAATCAACACTGTGATATCATTGAAGCGGCAAGGCTCTGCCTGTGTTCTACCCAGAGGAAGACAGTGTACTTGCCCCTATCTCGTTTACTTGATTGTGTCTCATTAATCAACTTAGTCATTCAACAAATACTTCTTCAGTGCTTTCTAAATGCTAGGCACTGTACTATGTGTGAGGTTGTGTAAAACAGCCATGGACTCTGTCCTCATGGGGCTTAGCAGGGCTGTGCTAAAGCCAGTTCCTACTGGCTGGGTGAAAGGCCATTGTTAAACTTTCAGGAATTTCGTGAGCTTCATATTTTGCAATGGTGAGAGTATTTATACATGGGAATTGGCTAACATTACAAATCGGGGCTTTCTCTGTTGTTCTTTTCTCTCTTCCCCAACCTTTTTATTGAACTGCAGCACTGGCTGTCCAACACTGAGCAGGACACGGCAGAGACGCCCCCGACTCAGTCCTTCCTTTCTCCTCTCCTCATGCTTTGGTGCCTCACCTACCAACATGTCCTGCTTTTCAGAAACCGTTGCGTCTTGAAATGTTGAAGGAATCAAATTATTAGAAGATGATAGTTGAAATGTTTTAAGTTAGGGTGGGGTGCGGTGGCTCATGCCTATAATCTGAGCAGTCTGGGAGGCCCAGGTGAGTGGATTTCTTGAGCTCAGGAGTTTGAGACCAGTACTCTATCCGCCTCTACTAAAAATAGAAAAACCTGCCAGGTGTTTGTGGGTACCTGTTGCCCCAGCTATGTGGGAGGCTGAGGCAGGAGAATCACTTGAGCCCAAGAGTTTGAGGTTGCTGTGAGCTGTGACTCTAGGGCACTGTACCCAGGGTGACAGAGTGAGACTCTGTCTCAAAAAAAAAGAGAGGTGTTTTAAGTTGTTGGCCATATAGAGACACCCACAATGAAACTTTAAAAAAAAAACTTTGCAATGGCAAAAAATTATAAGCTTTTACTTTCTTTAGCTATTAAAATGGAAATAACAATGTCATTTCCTTCATAGAGTTGTGGCGCTGATTAAATGAGCTGATGTGCACAAAGTGTGCCTGGCACAGAGTGACAGGGACTAGGCCCCCTGCAGCTCAAGGTCCACGTTGCTCTTGCTGTTCTCAGGATACATAGTTTACACAGATGGGTTTTCCTTGTGGTGCGATAGTGTGGAAGGTAAGTAGAAAACTTAAGCTACATTTCTCAGCTCCATTCAGTAAGCTAAAATGATCTCTTTAATTAAAAAAAGAAATCCTCAAAGGATTTTAGATCTGGGATCTTAACTACTGGAAGAAAAGCAGAATGTTATATCCGTGGAGCCAGGGGAAAAGCTGTGTTTGCTTCTTTTTGTCATCTGACAGTTTAAGGCTTAATGAGAAACCTTACTAAAAGTTTTCCTCTTAGTTCTCTCTCTAGCTTTCCAAGTGAGTTAGGGGACTCCGAGGATGCCACATCCTGGCTCCCCTGTTCTATCAGAAGGCCACAGCAGAGAGAAGGGGCCCATATGGCCGGGGTGGGCTACTAATTCTGGGATTTTGAAATCTGGAGTCTTGGCTCAGGCAGAATTCCCCAATCTATACAAAGATACAGTACGTTTTATTCCTTGTTCTGCTAGCCATTTTTTATGTACTAGAATATTTTTTCCTCCCCACTGAAGGCCATTATTTACATACACACCCTATATGTGTTTTGTTCCTGTCCTCCTCCTCCTTCTTTTGGTATTATAGATAATTTCTTAAATTCAAATTCTAGTTTTTTGTTGCTGGCGTGTAGGAAACTGATGAGTTTTGTATAGTGGTTTTATATCCTGAAACCTTGCTAAACCTGCTTAGTAGTGCCAATAATTTTTCTTTTTTAGATTCTTTGGAATTTTGTAACATAATTTTTTAACCATCATGTCATCTGTGACCAAAGACTTTATTTCTCCTTTCTAATCTGTGCATCTTTTGTACCTTTTTCTTATCTTATTGTATTAGCTAGGAACTTGAAGAGGAGGGAAAGAGAATGTCTTTGCTTTATTATTGACCTGGGGGGTGGAGTGGGGGAAGCTCGCTGTCTCTTACCATTCAGTATGTTTGCTATAGGTCATTTTGTGTACGTGCCTTTTTAGATTAAGAAAGTCCCCTTATAGTCCTTGCTTTTTTGAGAGTCACAGAATATATATGGTTTGTTACTTTAATCCTCAACTATCCAGAGATTTGATTTATAGTTATTCCTGTCAAGGCCAAGATGATTTGGAAATGGTGGAGAGAAAGAAGCTCGTTCCACCCTTGGATCCTATGCTGACTCATCCCTGAGTCAGCTCTCTGCAGCCTTCAGCCTTCACCCCTCGCAGTGAAACCAGGGAGCTCTCACAGCTGCGTTCAGCAAAGAGGCAGCATGAGGTAGAGTGACGAACTCACTTTTAAATCTGAAGAGCTGCTACTTCTTGTCTATGTGATCTGAGATGAATCACAAAACCTTGTTTCTAAAATCAGGACCATAATTACCATAGAGAGCTGGGAAAATAGGTTGAAATGGTAATAATTCTAAAGTACTCTACAAATTTATCTTTTAGATGTTAAGTTAGTAGAGGGCAGGATCCATGCCAATTCATTTATGAATCCCTTAAATGTAGTAAATGCTTAATATGTATCTGATTATTGTGTTACTTCTGAGATCTCACTGTTTGCCCACGGGCCATGTGGCGCATCACACAGTGAGTGCTAACCGTCCTGTGTAGGTTAGCAGAGTCGGGCTCTGAGACTTCAGACAAGTCACCAAAACTCCTTAACAAATAACCGGACTCTTTGAGTGACTGAGTGAGATGACCTAGGTGATCTCTGCAAAATATTGGCTCATTGTAGAGGCTCAGGCCGTTATTTTAATTTAGGTAGGATCTCAATTTGGGAACTAGAGAACTAGACGAGGAACACTGGGGGGGTTTTGGTTTATGTGTTTGTGGTTGGGGTTTGGTATGTCCTTGAGGAAGCTTTCTTGTTTTCTCGTGGTTGATAATGGAGGGCAAAAACAGAGAGAATGTACACTGTGTGGACAGTTGGCCAGGACTTCCTTCCACTTGTACAGATTCACTAGAATCCCCCTCGCCCAATGTCACCTAGACCACTAGGTGACACTGTTTACTCATCTATGCTGCTCCAGTTACGCCTTTCCACAAATCTTAATTCAAAAGTAGCGTGTTCTGTTTGGGAAGGCATGTTGAGAAAGAAAATATAAATGAAGAGCCAGTGACCAAACCTTGAGGTACTGTTAGGGGCCCATAGTCACCGCTGCTTATGTGACTCTATGGGGTAGTTTCAAACTATTTTTTAAACTGATTTTAAGTTCAACATACAATTCGTTTCTACTTCTATTTAAGAAATGAAAGAAAATATGGACTATTCCTCCTCCCAAGACTTCACCAATGAAAGGAAAAAATAAAATGTCCTTGACTGTGGAGTTGAATAGATGCCCTTGAAACTTTAAGTTTCCCCTTTACTGTTTAGAGATAGTTAATGAGGGCACAGACCAATAATAAATCAGCGGTGGAAGCAGCTTCTAGGCTAAGCTTAAATTGGGCCTTCACAGCTCATCAAAATTAGTCACTGCTGAGAGGAAACCAAGCACAGTGTGTCCGTTTGGACGTGGAGTTTGGAGACGCCCTCCTTGTTTTCCAGGTCAGCTGGAAAGTTGGTACGCTTCTGTTTCTGCACCGCTATACTGCTCCGTACTCTCGGGAAGTGATCATTTATCTGGATACCACCCAGTTGAAACTTTTGATAATTCTCAAAAGTTGTAACTTTGGGGTAGCAAAAAAATCAAAATGAATTTCTTCTATTTTGTTTTCAGGCTGTGAGCTGCAAGGACCGTGTCATAGCAAACAAACCCAAGGATCAGGAAATCAAACATTCGTTCATCTTGGAGTTTGGGGGTCTGCCATCTGTACTTACCATCACCTCTCCCTTATCTATTATAACTTTCAAGTTGTCCTCTTAATGCTGCTTCTGTTTATAAGGTTAGATTTTTTTTCTTTTGGTCCTTGGAAGCGACACAACCCAAATTCTCTAACAAATATTTTCAACTTCAGAATTTTCCTAAAGCTTCCCTTGCCTCTCTTGCTAATGAGCTCCGATTTTCTTTGCTTTTCTCTGTGTCTACCAGCACGTACCACCTTGAGCTGGTGTATAATAAACAGCTAAATATAGTCAGTTTTGGCAGTTAACTTTTGGATGACTGTCACAAGGCTCCCTAAAACTGGAATTAAACAGATTTAAAAGGAACAGGCAAACTCTTGTGCTGGAGAAGAGAAGATGTTTTCATGTGTTGTGAGCAGTAGTTACTACGATGCCTTCTATGTATTTACGGCCCGCTTTATTTAAGTAACAGTAATAACTTTAATCATTGTTAGCTGAAGCACTGTTAAATACTCAGCACCCCTCTCTGAAATGGGACCTCTTCCAGAAAACTCTTTATGTGAAACCAACACTGTGTAATCAGCAGTTGTGTGAAGAGGTCTGGGGAGCGGACCAGTAACAGTAGCCTCTGTTTGCAGAAGGGCGGTGGCTGAAACACGCATTTTGTTACTTGATTCTGTGTACAGCACCCATAACATCTGGGATTTGCTCACTGGAGTCTACAGCTTGCTTGGTCCTCTGAGGAAGCAATGAGAGAAAGAGGAGGGAGGGGAGAGAGAGAGAAGGAGAATATGAATTTCTGGCTTCAGTGCATTTGCATTCTAGCTGTCTGGGGCATTCTCCCAAGTAGCGAATGCTAATTATACTGAGTGTGTCAAATTGTGTCGCGTTTTGTAAATCAAACAAATGTTCCCAGGAGGAAGGCGGAGGCCACCAAACCCATTTCATTTAGGATGCAACCTGAATGTAAAGCCAGGCCTCTCAGAGGGGCAACTGTGAGTTTATCTGATTTTTTTTTTTTGAGACAGAGTCTCACTTTGTTGTCCTCAGTAGAGTGCTGTGGTGTCACAGCTCACAGCAACCTCCAACTCTTGGGGTTAAGCAATTCTCTTGCCTCAACCTTCCAAGTAGCTGGGAGGTTGCATTGTTGTTTTAGCAGGTCAGGGTTGGGTTTGAACCTGCCAGCCTTGGTGTATATGTTCAGTGCCCTTAATCACGAGCTACAGGGGCCAAGCCAGTTTATTTGACTTTGCAACATGTGCCTTGCACCTTCAGTGCAAGCTTGTCAGAAGGACAGAGGGCTTTAATATAATGCTTTTATTTAAACAGTTAATATGCTACTGGAGATGGCTAGAGCACATTTTTAGGAATGTTGAAGATCAAGAAAAAAACAGCACATTGTACCCCTTGATTGCACTAATGTACACAGCTGTGATTTAACAATAAAAAATTAAAAAAAAAAAAAAAAGAAACTGTTTTGAGGGACAAGAGTTGTAGGGCTTTATTCATGGAAAAGGAGAAACATTATAAGGTGTGGATGTGTCTCTCTTTCATCAAAACCCCCTGTAGATCTTTACTAAACTCTAGCCAGGAAGCTATGTACTATCCACTGGTGAAAATCTAACAGTGTTGCTTCCAGGGAAGATTTGTCTTTGTATGTTACATTTGAGTGCTATAGGCCATCAGTAATACTTTCAGAAAGTAAGTTTCTCTTTCCGTCGCTGGATCCATCTTTCTAAAGCACCTCTGAGAGCCTTCTCCAAGTGCTTAGCCCTTGTCTACCAAATGATGCCTGAACTTCGTGGTGGCAGAGCCTTCCCCGCCTGGGGCTCACAGCTGCCCTGTCCCTCGCTCGCTGGCCAGATGGAATGCTGCCACTTACCCAGGACATGGATTCGGCTCTCCCAGCCTTTGCAGGGACCTGTCATTCCTGGTTCCTGGGAGGCCCTCAGGGACTCTCTTTCCCCAAATCTGTCTCTTATCATTGGAATCCTATTCACCACAAAAGCAGCAGTTTAAATACCATCTTTTCCGAGCAGTTCTTCCTTTTTCTTTTCTGTCTTTAATCAGAAGTAATTTTTCTATTTTCCTTACTTCGTGCCCTTATGTAACAGCACACGAATACTGCTTGGTTTCTTAGCTCTCTCTGTGTGCTGTGCCTTTCCTTCAAGAGTGTGGCCTGTGCAGCAGGGTTAGATAATCGACATCTGCCTCAGATTGCTCAGCATCGCGTACAGAATAGGTGGTCACAAATACATGTGGGGTAAATAAATGACCATCAGCATACACAATTAAGTAAGTTGCTCTCCTGTTGGACGGATTGCCATAGTTGTGTCTAAGGGCTGATGATAAAAAATAACAGTATCAAAAAATAAAGTAATTAGGAGTATATTCCTTTGTATAGGTTTTGCTTCAATGATCTTTCTCAAGCACTCACGTTCTTTCAGGTGTGCCGGACACCTCGTGGGCACTCAGTCAACCAGCTCATGGCTGGCTGAGTGAAATATTCCAACACACGAGGATGCACATCCAGGCAGAGACTTTTTAATCAGAGAGTTCTGAAGTTATGAACTGGAGAATAATTTCTCCAGGTTTACATGGAAACCAAAAAGCTTAAAAGGCAGAATGTATTATTTCCATTCTCGATGCGCAAGGATCCATGGGCTGTGGACAGTAAAGAATGAGAGACTTTTAAATGTGATGGGCACTGGTAAATTTTGAGCATATATTGTATGCCGGGAACTCCACTTGTCTGTTTCTATGCATTTCTTCATTTACTATTCCATTAACTTATTTGCATTTACTATGAATAATAAAATCAAATCTTAGAAAAATTAAGTAAGTTGCTCAAAGAGGCATCGCTAATAAATGACAGAACAAGGATTTGAACCAGGGTGACTGACTGCTTCTTTGTGTAAAGTTATGTCCTTCTAGAAGAGAAAATGGAACAATGTAGTGTCCCTTGGGCAGTATGAGAATTCAGCCGAAACCTTTTGTTCTTAGTGCCCCCATTCTACAGATGAAGGAATTGGGGCCCAGAGATTATTAAGTGATAATTGCCAGAATCGCAGAGCTAGTGAGTTCTAGGTTTGGGCCCCAGGCATCTGACTCCCAGTCTAGGAGGCTCCTAAGAGATGATGTTGTGTTGTTGCACAGATTTGGATATGTACGAAGCCAGCCAGCTTCCCTTAAACAGCCCCTCCCTGGGCAGTGAAAGCCAGAGAGAGGCAGCCGAGCTGACCCTTTGATGTTAGCATTGCTGTCAGCTTTATAAGGGGTCTGACTGCCCCTCCTTCCCCTCATTGGCTAATCCAGAAGCACTCATCTCAGTCTGGCACTGATGTCACTTACTTACCCTGATATTTCTGAATCTCTGACCTAGCCAACCAAGGGTACTGAAGGTGGCCATTCTTGTACCAGAGACTGAGGCATTTCCTCTCCGGTGGCTGACTTGTCCCTCCTGTATGACAAGCATGGGCCAAGAGCTGGCCTGGGTACAGCTGAGCGTGTGCTTGCCTGGGTGGTGCCATTTGGAGGTTACTCCTCTACTCAGGGGCTACAGGTGTCTCTAAAATATTGACAATGAAGCATTTCTTAGGACTAAAGCATTTCCTTGGTTAAGGATCTTGAGCTTATATAAATGAATAAATAACAACGGAAGCAGCAAAACCAGGCATTTGGAATCAGAAAGCTGGAGGACCAGGTGGCCAGGGGTCAGACCTAGAGTAAGTGTTGCCGCCTTCCCAGTTAAGTAGGTGATGGCCCTGCTGGTAATCAACACGTGAGGTTCTGAGCACTCGGCTTTCCAGATGGTGAGATGGGATTTGAAGTCAGAAATAAGTGTCTCTTCGTTCTAGGAGATTATGGAGAACTACATAGTCTGTTTGGACCTCAGTTTCTTCGTGTGTGAAGTGTTATAAATCTTAGGGAATTGCTGTGGAGATTAGGTTACATTGGACAATGTATCTGAAAACTGTATAGTATTAGGGCTATATATGCACCTATTTCCTATTAATGACCAATTGACACATTTAGGAGGCTTACATAAAAATGAAAATAAATTCTGAGAGAGCAAACCAATTCAGTTATCTTTATATACATATTACCTTTACAAAATAGGTTTCATTCTAAAGTGTGACTCCGGGTGAATGGGACATAGGTAGGGAATTTCTTTGCTTGGCATAGATGGGAGGCAGGAGAAGAGTAAAACGTCAAGAGCCAAAGCCTTATTTAAGGGAGGGTCTGAAGAGCCTGCCAACGTGCTGGCCGTAGGTTGGGGCAGAGGTGAAGAGGAAGCAGCGGTCGCTGTGTGGCCCGGGGCTCTCCTTTGGCCGGCGTCTGTGTTACTGGGGGTGGTCCTTCTCAGTTACTGGGCTTTCCGGTTGCTAATATCAAAATTACTGTGACAACACAGCAGCTTATAGATCTTATAGTTGTCAGATAATAGGCCCTGGTATCCCAGCAGCAGGAACACCAGAAACAGGGGGAGAAGACTGAAATGAGTTTTAACCTCCGTCTCTTCACACCTGTGACTTCTGTCTGAAGAGGTGAGGCTGGGTTATATCTTACAGTATCAATTTCAGAGAGAAGCAAACCTGAGTTATTAGGGTGATTTTGCCTTTACATACCGGGTAACTCCCCCTATCAGACAGATATAAATAATAGTAATAGTAATAGTAATCATGTGACATTTATTCTGTATTTTATACCTTTCTTGCTAGAGGATCAAATCAGGGTTAATAAAATCATAAAACCTTAGGACTTTTTTTTTTTTTTTCTTTTTTTTTGAGGCAGGGTCACCTAGGCTGGAGTGCTGTGGCATGATTGGAGTTCACTATATCCTCAGAGTTCAGCCTCCTGAGTAGCTGGGACCACAGGCCTAGGTCACCACTCCCAGCTAATTTTACTTTTTGTAGAGAGGATCTTGCTATGTTGCCCAGTCTGGTCTCAAATTCCTGAGCTTAAGTGATCCTCTTACCTTGGCCAAGTGCTAGGATGATAGCAGCCATGCCTAGCCAAAATCTTAGGATTTAAAAATAAATTAAAATATTTTCTGTCCCTTATACATATTTAGACCATTTTAAAGAAAAATGGAATTCTCTTACATGTGAAAGGAGATTGCCTATGTCCCTGTAAAACCCACTTCAATGTTTTGCTAGTTTTCCCATTGCATATTCGGCTTTAACTGGTATTAATTTTTTCCTAAATGAAGATAGAGACTAGCTTACTGCCACACTTACTGTGGATGACATTTTGTGTCATATTCATATTTGCATTCCTATCACTCACCATTGTCCTTGGCACCAGGCAACTATTCAATTAGTGTTGTTGAATGAATGAAAAAGTACATGTGTGAATGAATAATTTCTGATTGTAATTTACTCCATTGGTATGCCCCCTTTTGAGAATAATCCTAGTTCTTTAATGTTTCATGAAGAATGTTCCTTTTTTTTGAACACCCGAACCTTGTAATTTGTTTTTCACTCAATCCTCTTTAAGTTTTTCTTGCTTCTCTTTGGTTTGAAGTCCAGAATTGGAGACCAGTGAAGTCTATCAGGTAAAAATGCTAAAACTCTTTCTCATTTATAGAATAGAATAAAAAGCTTCAATTTTTAGGAGTTTTTGGCTACAAGTGACTCAGGTCTAGCTGGTGGGAGGCTTTGGGCCTTGAACTACTTGAGTTGAAAGGAATTGAAGTGGTTTTTGTTCTTTTGTTTTGGGTCTTGTCAGTTTGTTTGTTTTGGTGTAACATGGTAATGTGGTTAAGGCAAAAGTCTTTATTTCTTAGAAATACTCAAGTATTTATAGATGGAATGTTACAATGTCTAGAGTTTGTTTTGAGAAAACATCAGGAAAGAGGAGGGATGGGGAATCAAGGTGATAGAGATCAAATAAGATATACTGATAAGTACTAAGTCTGGATGGCTAACTGTTTTCTCTATTTTTGTAATATATTTTTTCAGAACACAAAGTTAAGAAGAATATATCTATTATTATTATTTTTTTTTAGAAAAGTATGTCTAGATAAACTTAAGCATGAGAGAAACCAAGATGCAGCCAGACTAAGGAGTCTTGCCTAACATCAGAGAGCTCAGGAATGAAGAACATAGACTGGAAGGCAAGTCTTCCCTCCCTGCAGTCCCCCCACCCCCCACCTGCCATGGATGGGGACTGGTCCATAGAACCTGGACTGGAAGGCAAGTCTTCCCTCCCTGCAGTCCCCCCCACACACCTGCAGCGGATGGAGACTGGTCCATAGAACCTGGACTGGAAGGCAAGTCTTCCCTCCCTGCAGTCCCCCCACCCCCCACCTGCCGCTGATGGGGATTGGTCCATAGAACCTGGACTGGAAGGCAAGTCTTCCCTCCCTGCAGTCCCCCACACACCTGCCGCAGATGGGGACTGGTCCATGGCCTCTTGGGAATGGGGCCACACAGCAGAAAGGGAGTGGTGGGCAAGCAAGGGAAGCCTCATCTGTATCTACAGCTGCCCCTCCATCCACATGGGTCACAGCCTGGGCCCCACCTCCTGTCAGATCAGCAGCCCCAGATTTTCTCCTTTTTTTTTTTTTTTTAAATTATTGAATCATAGCTATGTACATTAATGTGATCACGGGGCACCATACACTGGTTTTATAGATCGTTTGACACATTTCCATCACACTGGTTAACATAGCCTTCCTGGGATTTTCTTAGTTATTGTGTTAAGACATTTATATTCTACATTTACTAAGTTTCACATGTATATTTCTGAAGTTATTTTGATAGCTCTTTTGGTAGCAGGTGGAAATTTTAAA
>CAUYPK010090493.1:0-13346 GCA_963574355.1 Loris lydekkerianus
CGAACTGCAACAAAAAAATAGCCGGGCGTTGTGGCAGGCGCCTGTAGTCCCAGCTGCTCGGGAGGCTGAGGCAGGAGAATCGCAGAAGCCCAAGAGCTGGAGGTTGCTGTGAGTCCTGTGATGTCAGGGCACTCCACCGAGGGCGGTAAAGTGAGAGTCTGTCTCTACAAAAAAAAAAAAAAAGAAAGAAAAGGTGTGAAAAACGAGGGTCTAGGTTTCAGAAACCACAGTTATTGGCATTAACCTGGATTGGTCACATTACACTTGTCATACTTGGGAACTTAGATTTAATGTTTTCCTTCTAATTAAAGGTGACTAATTTCATAAAATGATGCTTGCAAGCTTCACTCAATAGCGAGCAAAATGTGTTGAAAGGAATATAAGTTACAGTTAAATTTGATAGGCTGCTCAGACAAAATTTATAACCAGTCCACATAGGTAAGGCCACAGGCCCTCTCAGCTTGTCAGTTTTTCCAGCCAGTCAGCCACCAGGTTTCCCACAAGGCTTGGCTCCTTGGTCTCCTAGCAGTGCCAGTGACACATGTGAGTACACGCATGTGTGTGAGCCGCCTTGCTATCCTGTGGTGAAGCAGGATGTTCTGCTGGACCACATTCACATTGAGTGTTTGCTTGCCACGGGAAATTAATTGGAAGTGAGGCCTGTCACAGAGGTGAGGTTGGTAGCCATTTCAAGGCACATGCAGGTCCTATTTTAGATACTGTTCAAAGCAATAGACATGTGCCCCTTTGGGGGCCTAATTTACAATGTTCTGGAATGACCCTTCTGATTTTCTACTTTGATAAATATTTTTATAATGGAGCTACAGGTACAAGCATTACATTTTCTTAAAACCTTTTTGCAAATAGCTGCGGGTTACTAATTGAAATGGCCACATTCAGTTCTAACGTAAGGCCGCCTGTTCTTAAAAGTGTCACTGAGCCCGTGTAGAGGCTTCTGCCTGTTTTCTAAATTTTATTGCTTGTAGTTATGAACATTTCCTACTTTATACTTGCCATCAAAATAAGATTTTCTTCTTTGAACTCTTACCAGCTGCTCGATTAGACAACGTTGTCAGGTACAATGTAATAGTTTTACATTACACTTGCTCAGCGAGTAAGGCCTCTCTTTTAACAGTTGCCTGTATTGGCAAGTTGTAATGTTTGTAAATAACAGATAAATAACACCTTGTATGTACGTGTTATTTACTAATTAACACTGGGAAAGGATTTAGGGTTACACTTCTAAAAAAATGTGAACTTCATAATTAATGCCTTAATCTGCTTTACTCTGTAAAATATTTTGATGTGATTAGGAACTGATACAGTGATTTTCACATTGCTTTGTGGAGAAGCCACAAAATTATGATAAATAAAAACATTCCCTAACATTTCTGCACTCCTTGCCATTTCACGAATTTCTTCCATGTCTGTCTTCAGGTCCTGAACTAGTAGTACAGCTACATATATTAAAGTACATGCATGTGTGTGTGTAACAGTGAACTTCTAAAATGCCCCAGGCATCCGGATGTATCATTCCCCTTCCTCAAACTCCTCAGTGAGTTTTCAGTGACACCTGAACCCCTTGGCACAGCTCACAGCCCCTTGCAGTCTTGTCTCCTGCCACCCTTTGATTCATTTTCTTGCACGTTGGCAACCTGTCTCCACGTTCCTTGAGCAAAGCGCTTGCAGAACTATTCATTAATACTTTCCCACCTTAACACCTTGGTGCTGATGACTCTTTCTGCCCTGAATACTTATTGCTGTGCTTTTCTGCGGGAGTGGCTGTTTTGGTTACCCTCTGGACGATCAATTTGTACCATTGCTTGTGTGTTTTCTTGTTGTGGCCAGCTCCTATGTCAGGGATGCCTAGTATCCTTCATATTTCCTACCTGGCATTTGTACTCAAGAACGGTTGCTATGGCACAAAGAAGAAAACCTGTGTGGGTCCATAAACCACCAGCACATGTTTGATGGACATTTATCAAATTGGGGTGTATTTTTGATAAAAAGGTTAACACAGACGATAAAAAACTAACAACCAATCTTGCTCCAAAGAGCTCTCAAGCTAGCGTACCAAAAATGAGAAAACAGAAAAATCTTAATTCATAACAGGGAACTTTTTTGACACAGAGTCTCACTTTATCGGCCTTGATAGAGTGCTCTGGTGTCACAGCAGCAACCTCCAACTCCTGGGCTTAGGTGATTCTCTTGCCTCAGCCTCCCAAGTACCTGGGACTACAGGTGCCCGCTACAATGCCCGGCTAGAAAACAGGGAACTTCTGTGGGAGTAAATGCTCACAGGACCCCTGTTTATGTGGACCCTCAGACCTTTATTTCTTCCTCTGAGGAAGGAGCAGAACTGTGAAAGGACTGTCAGCGCAGCCTCCCGCCTTGTCCCCTGACTGAAGCCTATCCAGCTCTCCCAAGTGAGAGAAATGTCAGTTTTAGACGTTTTACAATTTCCATTACAAATTCCCTAGCTATTTAATTATGGATTCATCTATGATATTTTATAGGCAGAAGAGATGGTATACTTAGGATTCAGAATTTTGGATACTGGCAGATATTTATGTGACATTTGCACATAATATATAGTTTGCATCAAAAATTAAGGTTAATCTGCATCAATTGAGAGAATCATATGGTCTTTGTTTTTTAATTTGTTTATGTGCTGAATCTTAGTAAAGTATCTCAAGAATGGAAGAAAAAGTATCCAATGTACTCAGCCCTACTATGAAACTAATTTAGGGCTTTCACATGAAAGCTATAACCCAGTTGTAACCTAAGAATAGGGAGAAGGGGGAAAGGGAGGGGAGGGAGGGGGGAGGTGGGCAGAGGGAGGGGGGTTGGTAGGATTACACCTGTGGTGCATCTTACAAGGGTACATGTGAAACTTAGTAAATGTGGAATGTAAATGTCTTAGCACAATAACTAAGAAAATACCAGGAAGGCTATGTTAACCAGTGTGATGAAAATGTGTCAACGGTCTATGAAACCAGTGTATGGTGCCCCATGATCACATTAATGCACACATCTATGATTTAATAAAAAAAAAAAATTAAGGTTAATGTTATTTAAAGTTTAGTATTTGATTTTTTTTTCTCTATAATGATAGAGGATGGTAAATTTTTGTTTAGGTTTTGAAATGATCAGGAGGGCCCCTACCTGCCATGTTAGCACATAATCTATTATCTGCTTCTTGAGTATTTAAGAACCTGGAGGATGATACACTTGAAAGTAGAGAGGGGCCGGAGTCAGTCCAGCTGGTTGGGATAAATCCCCTAATCTCCTGAGTCCGTGCCGTTGTTGTTGCTGGCAGATGGTATTGGCAGGTGTTTCTTCATTGCCTGACTGGTGATGCCCGTCTATTTCTGGTCCAGGGTGTGCTCAGAGAGAAGATGATCTTGCTTCCCAGGGCTAAGCTGGCCTGCACTCTGGCCACTGTAGCTGCAGAGCATGGTGTTGGTTCTTTTCAGGTCACAGGAAAGACCACCAACGAGGTATCAGCCGGCATCACGGACACAGCCTTCTAGGGTCTGTCTTCCCGGGCTTCACCCTTAAAACTCAGCCACCATTTCTCTCTATTCTCAAACAGATTAGACTCCCTTTTCCCTGGGTAGTGGGCATCTAGTAAAATTTTCTAGGACCCTAGGAAGAATGAATTTTTAATGAATCCAAGTTAAATTTTTAACAACTCTTTTGATAGGAGAGAGAAAACCCCAAAATGAGAATGATTCTCTGATGAAGCATAACATTATATGAAATATTTGTGTTGAGGGCCTGGTGTGGTGGCTCACACCTATAATCCCAGCACTCTGGGAGGCCGAGGATGGTGGATTCCCTGAGCTCACAGGTTTGAGACCAGCCGGACCAAGAGCGAGACCTCATCTCTAAAAATAGCTATCCATTTTGGCAGGCACCTATAATCCCAGCTACTAGGGAGGCTGAGGCAAGAGAATCTCTTGAGCCCAAGAGTTTAAGGTTGCTGTGAGCTGTGACACCACTGCACTCTACTGGGAGCAACAAAGTGAGACTCTGTCTCAAAAAAAAAAAAAAAAAATGTTAAAAGGGTTATTTCTTTATCTCTGAAATATGACAAATACCCATTCTCCAATCCTTGCTGTAATGTTATAATTTATACTGATAACCAGCTCCTCGTATGTAAACTCAGTACTGTAATATCTTGTATTACCACTTGGCCAAGAATTTAAGGATCTTTCGTGGAAGGAAAACTACTTTTGGTGCTTAGGAGAGTACTTTCCTAGATAAGATAATGAAAATTGTAATCAGATTTTTATATAATTGCTTTATATGGCAGAGTCTTTTCAATATTCAGGAAGATGAGGGTTCCATTAGCACACTGTTGTCTTATTTTTTTTTTTTCAAAGATAATGGACTTTTCATACTCTTGTTTACAAACATAATTAAAAGAAGTCTTTTGTAGAGAGGAACTTAATTCTAATAGGATGTTGATTAACTGAAGTGTTATTTAGGTTCTTCTTGTAAGTCTTAGAGAGCACCTAACAGAAATTCAGGATTATTTCAAAGAGAAAGTAAAGCTAAAACAATTAACTATTGCAAAGTAGAAACCAGATCTTGAAAAGATTTGAAAAGTCTATCTGTGCTGAGCATCTATGAGACACATGTAGGTTTTCAGATTTAAATTAATCTAAAGTAAGAATTAAGTTTTTCAGTTGCACTAGCCACATCTCAAGTGCTCCGTCGTCCCCCGGCCTCCTGGCTGCCATATTGGACCGCACACAACAGATGTTTCTTATGGAAAGTTCTGGAAGTGTCCTGGTTACAGTGCAGTGCAGGATAAGAAGTTAGAACAGTCACAGCCAGAGTGGGACCAGCGAAAATCAGAGTAACGAGAGCAGTTACGGAATGTTTTTGAAAGTAAGAATTTCAGAGGTCAGACCAATTAATATCATTTATGTTGCTTATTTTTGCTTTCGTGCAGTAAACAGAAGCTCTCTACTTAAGGAAGCAATCTGCATGAGCAATGAATGAGATAATTTTTACGTATATGACAAAAAATTATCATAAATTGTTTCCTGTAATAAATTACTTGATAATACATTTTTACCATTGAACCAACATTCTGGAAATACTTTCCATGATCTCATGGGGAGCTAAATGTTTTCTCAAATCTTAGAATACAATAAGGCCAGCCAACAAGTTAGTGTCAGAGCAAATGTATTTAGGTCAAAAGGAATCATAAAGTACTTAAAAAAAATACACGCATAATATTTTCCATCATTTTAGCAAATAATTTAAAGTCACGATTGTATCCGTTTATTATAGTGTCACTCATCTGTCACATAAACTTGTGTTCTTGCCAAATGATAAGATTAACTGACACATATGTTCCCAAGCTCTTTTTGGATTGAAAATTTTACTAAAGCTAGAATACCGGTAAGTAAAATGTTAATCATTAAGGGCATCATCCGTCATGTTTATGTTTTAGACAGTGTGGGTCCAAAATACACATTATAGAAGCCCATTTTTACTGAATTAATATCAAACCACTTGAGGTACAAGATGCAAAGCCAAAGGAGCCCCCAGAAAGTGTGGTGAAACCATTATATTCACTGAGACTTTTAAGGCGTAGTATGGAATTTAAATGTTAGAAATAAGATGCATGAATATTTAATTTGCCAGGAATGTTAAGTTTTGGTAGACTAAAGTGTAAGTGTTCCATGTAACATTTACAGAATTTTAAAGCTATAGAACTTTAGAGATTACATTGATCCCTCTGCAAATGAAGTTTTTGAGACCCAAAGTTGTAATATCAGAGCTGTGACCAATGACACACATCTAAGGGTTTCCAATTACAATTTCCATATGTTTTTAAAATATGAACTTGTATTCATCAATCATTCCCAAATATAACACTCTCAGAAAATCTTAGCTTAATGTTAGGAGCTAATAAGTGTTTACTGTTACATTTGACTGGTAACAGGAACAACCCCAAAGGGCCCTTGTACTGAGCTTCATTTTCTATTTCCTCGACAGTGTCAGACCCCGTGTTGCAGTTCTCCATGGATACCTCTGTCATGACAAGATTTCAGGCCCCTTCAGTGCTAGGCTGTCAGCATCTCTGTACCTCAATACCCAGCAGGGGGCCTCCTGGAGCCGACACAGTGTTAGATGAATAAATGGTTATACTCTGTTATTCAATGAAGGTCTTATTTTAGCAAATACTTGTAAAGAAAGGCACGTGAAGGGTTAGGTCTGAGTGTAAAGAAACTAATTTTTTCTCTGTTTCTAAAAGGAAAATGAATTTAGCACAATGATCTATGTTTGAGAAGAGTAAACTTAAATAATTCTTTCCAGATTTTAAATTCCTTTTAGACTAAAGTTTTAGCTGTCTCTCTGGATGTTGAGCAGCAGTGAATGAAGGCAGCGGGCTGTCAGTTAGTACGGGGCACAGCAGAGCAAGGCCTGGGAGTGACTGGTGGGGTGCGGCAGCCTGGAGCCAGAGTTTTTCCATGTGTTCGTGGGGGCTTCGAGCACCATTAATGCCAAAGCTGCTGAAACAACAGAGGTTGGAGGTAAACTCTCTAAATACCGAGACAGTGATTACTGCAGGAAAGAAACATGTTATAGTTTTTCTCTTATAGAAAGAGGGTGGCCACATCAAAGAGTAGGAAAGACAGGCTTTGGAAGGAGGCAGATAATAGTTCAATCCTAGCTATGCTACTTATACACCTGTGATTTTTATAATGGCTTAATCACACTGAGCCTCAGCTTTTCTCATCTGTAAAGCGAGTTTGTTATGTCCTTCATGGTCTGCTCAGAGATTACTAGTCAGCATTGTCTGCAATTGGGAAACCATGGGTGCTCTTTTAAAATCAATCTTATTATCTCTATATTGTAGATGGCAAAAATCACACGAGGGTTCCAACAAATGCATGGGATATCCTCTTTGTAAAAAGATATCTGCAAAAGACACTTTCTTACAAGAATGTTCACAAAGGCTACTTGCCTGCACTGGATCACCACTGCTTTTTCCCCATAGACGCTGTACTCACACGCTAGACAAGGAACCCATATGCTCGTATATTTGTATGTGTATATATTTACCTGTGCTAGATGTACAAATGTAAATATCTGATAATGACAGCGAAATGTATAATGGAAGATATATCATGTGTTTAAAAAGTCAATTCATCTAATGTATACAAGTATTATTTTATATCTAGGTCAGTTGTCAAAAAAAGTTAATCTTTTAATTTCTGGGTGTTCTTAGGGAGAGAAGTTACTTCTGGTTTCTGGACTGAGATGGGCCCTCAAATGAGTGGGCCCTGGGCCATGAGAGATTGTTGCTGCTGAAGTCTGTTAAAAAGGGTAATTGTCCACATGCCGCTGAGAAGGGCCACGGCAGCCTTTGTCCCTGATGCTCTCTCTGCCCAAGACGTCAGTGTACTCCAGAGAATAAAATTTTAACTCATGATTGACGTATTTTAAACTTTACCATTAAACTAAGTTTGCAAATCCATTGCTGAATACTTAGTTTAAAACAATTTTTGTTTTTTTTTGTTTGTTTGTTTGTTTTTACCTATAGATAGTATAAGGAACCCCAATATGGAACATCTTAACTTGATCCTATACTTAATGGTACACCAGGCATATATTACAAAAGAAAAGTTAAGAGTGTAGGCTCTGGCGTTAGCCTGGGTTTGAAAACCATTTTTGTTTTTCCCGAGCTCCACCTTCTTGCTTAATCTATTTTCTTCATTTGTCAAATAGGTCAATAACAGTCTTTTATCACAGGGCTGTGGAGAACACTAGGGGGAAATAACTTACGTAAGTTTGGAACAGAGGAAGCCTCTAGTAAAGATAAGATTTTTTTTGGCTACTATAATCCCTGCGTGATACAAGGATAAAATACAACCATAAAACTCTATAGGGAGGAAAAACTTGTGGCTAGCATCATAATTCCACCGTGCAAATGACAAAGGACCCCTGAGCAGAGGTATCCACCTATGTTCGCATTTGGTATGTCAGGATTTAGGATGATGGAATTTGGACCCGTACCAGATAGAAATGTCAATGATATACTAAGGAGGGGCTGAGCTTCTAGCTTGCCTTTTGCTCAAGCAAAAGGTTGATTAAGATTAGAAGACTCAACAGGAGATTTTCCAACAGCAGGAATAAAATGAAGAGCCCACATTATTCATTTACATGTGCCCATTTATCGAGTTTTATAATCAAGAGTTTATACACAGATGTGTAGATGGAATTTTCTGCACACACACGGGTTTTTATAGAGTTCAAGAGGGCAGTTTGCAAGGTCCTACAGATCTGAGTGTGAGTACCAAGATTATTTCTCATTTTATGACCCTTTTTTAGTTTATTCATCTGAAAGATGGGATAATGGTAATGCATGCCCACCTCCTTAGGTGGTTGTAATAACAAAAGTGACAAACCATATAAACTCTATTGCTGACTCGGCCTGTAGCTCAGTGAGTAAGGGCGCCGGCCACATACACTGAGGGTGGCGGGTTTGAGCCCAGCCTGGGCCTGCTAAACAACAATGACAACTGCAATGAAAAATAGCCAGGCGTTGTGGCGGGCGCCTGTAGTCCCAGCTACATGGGAGGCTGAGGCAAGAGAATTGCTTGAGCCCAAGAGTTGGAGGTTGCTGGGAGCTATGACACCACAGCTCTGTACCAACCGTGACATAGTGAGACTCTGTCTCAAAAAACAAATGAATAGATAAATAAAATAAATTCTATTGTGTAGTACTTACAAGAAAGGCTCAAGAAACTAAGGAGGAGGAGGAAATACTGTTTTCAGATCAGCAGGCTGTTGTCTTTTCACTGAATACTGTTAATACTTGGAAAATTTTGGGAAAGAACAAAGTATGGGGTAAGTATTGTTCTCCATATATACAGTTGTTTTACATGAGTTTACTGCCTATTATAATTTCTGTCTAGTTAATAAAATCCATCAGTGAATCATTTTCAATTTGAAACCTTAGTTTCCTTAAAAGGAAAGTAGTGATTTATTTTAAGAATCTGTAACTTCCATTCATCTCAAATACATTGATGTTTGCCTGTTTTATTTAATGGTTGATGGGATGGATCTAGCCAGATTTCCATTGTAGATTTTCAGGATTATTCCCTTTAGCAAACTTTGTAGTCTGAGAAGCACTTGTGATGATGTTCCCTGTTTAATTATTTTGTACAAAGTCCAAAGTTGAAGATATTTTGGGAAAGTGTATAAAATATACAGTCAGTAGTGTTAATTCTACACAGATGGAAGAAGCTTGTGGTTGGAGAATAAGTAATTTCTGGTCTACTGAATCACCTACTGAAAATGAATTGATCAGGAAACATTCTGCATAATAATTTGACACAGTCATATTCAAGGGTGTCAATTGATTTCAAAACCATTTAAGCAGACAGCAAATTAATCTAGATTTGCATATCTAAAAATGAATGTGCCTATGAGGCAATCTCATATAAAGATACATCTACAATGATAGGTATGGTTGTGTTCTTATATTTTGATGGATACCTATGTGTTTAAGTACATATGTTCTGTTTATTACTGATTAATTAGAAAGTCTACTCTATTTTTGATGAAACTGAGTGTTATAAACTTCAGGGGTGCTTTGTGAATTGTAAAATACATTTTTCATGCTGTTGAAGTAAGGCATCTGAGCTAGAATTTAGTACTATAGTTGCTTTGTTGTTCTTACAACCTAGAAATTTGGGGCCACTTTATGGGCAGGAACTGGAGTTGCTTTGCACAGTGCCTGTCTCCAAAACCAGCTTTGGATCCTGCCTAGCTCATTCGGCTTCCCTCCCAGATTTCCTGATCAGAAAATTGAAGGTCTGCTGTCACCTGTCATTAGGAAGAATAGTGAAAGTCAACATGGGTCTGATGGCTGGCTGGGGGCAGAGGGGCACGTAGAGGGGACATCACGGACTCTGCTTGAAACCAGGCATGTGACGTTACTGCTCTAAAGCAAAGAAGCACAGGTACCTCAGCTTTAGTCCCCGATGTTTTGATCTGTTACATCTAGGGATTCTCTGGCCCAACATAAGCCTTCCTAAGGCTGGATTGAGGAGTCTTTTTGTGTTACTCTGTAGCTTTAATCAAAGTTGCTCTCTGCCCTTTGTTTTTCTGAGAGAAGTTTAATTGTGCTCACGCAGTTGGTTATGATACAGTAAAATCTCAAGGGGTGATTAGTTTTTTAACCTCCTTAATGAAGATGATCACATCATGCCCTGTAGCCCAGCGTTGTTACTAGTCATTTGTGTGATGCCTTGGTCAGCGCTCCTGCGTATGTTATAACTTGTTCAAATAGCTAAATTGCTAAATCGTTAAATTTTTCTGAATTTCTCTAAATGTTTTGGCTGAATGATTTCTTCTGTCAGTCGATTACCAAGGATGTTTTATACCGGGCATTTTGAATTTCTCTTACTTTTATCAGACCATTTCAGACAGTGCCATATTTTTGTTTAGCAAAGCCTATTGAATGGAAAGAAAATGCTGACGTTTGAATGGAAAGGCCAGAGGCCTTAGGAAATGCCAGAGGAATTCTGAAAATATCCTTTCTCAGTGGCCTGTTCAATTGGGATCTAATTCTTCTTGTGTAGCAGATGGAGGTGGTAAAAGCTGAGCTTCTAAGTGGCATGAGTCTCGAAGTTAAAGAGCTTGGTGCTGTGCCATGCAAACAGCCCTGTTTTTTTCCAGCCTGTAATAAGGATAGAAGCCAGCTTTCAGAGAAGTCTGGGCCTTTCAGAGAAAACAGAAATCCAAATCAACCCCTGGGTGTCTACAAATGATCATAGTTTAAAGAATAATGAATCTGTTGAAAAGGACTGCTACTGTTGCAGCAAGAGTATTAGCACATGTGAAATCTAAGGTGTGTGTATCTTGATTCCTGATGATTTAAACAATATAAAGCTGATGGCATCCTAGTTTAACACGTTTGCTTCCCTCCCCTCCCCCTCCCCTCCTCTCCACTCCCTCCCCCTTTCCTCTTCCTCTTCCTCTTCCTCTCTCTTCCCTCTTTTCTCTTCTCCCCCCTCTCCTTTCCTCTCCTTCCCTCTCACCTCCCCCCTCTCCTCATCTATTCTCCCCCCGTCTTTCTCTGTTTTTCTCTTTTTTCCACACAGCCAAAGTGTTCGTTTTCTTGTGTGATTTTTTTTTTTTTTTGCAGGGGTGGGAGGAGAGATTTATTTTAGGTAGAAGGAAGAGAGGTTAAGTGTTTAGAGCTTGCTAATTTGTCAGATGTCTTCGTGCATTTTTCTCTTTATTTCCCCTTTTCTCTAAGGCCACACGACGCTTCTACCTCAGGAGCCTGAGCATATGAAACTTCCATACAGACTTGCCCAGTTCTTCACACGTGATGTTTGGGTTCTCAATGCTGAACAAATCTTATATATCTTTGTTCTCATTTCAACAAGTCTGTTTAATGCCAATGACTTAAAAAAAGTCATGGAAGAAAAATCTTACCAAATCCCTGTTCTTCTTGGAACACCAAAAAAGGCACTGATGCATTGAACATCTTTTCACAGAGCAATTATGGTAATTGCCTCGCACATTTACGAATGCAGGCAGTTTATTTAATCATTCCTATTGCTCAGAGGGGAGTTGGAGGGGAGAGGGGAATTATCTGGTCTCCTATATTGAAAGAAAATAATGTCCACTTAAACTTCTATAACTATCTGTGTTAAGAAAAAAGCAAAAGCAAAACAAAACAGAACAGCTTAGCCCTTCTTCCAGTCTTTAAATAAATGTCTTCAATTATTTCAACCAGTTTCCACTGACTTGTCAAAAATCCTTGCGTATAATGGCCTGCCAGCAGCAAGACTGGACAGGAGAACTGTATAGTAATTGATTTTGTTAGTTGAACATCTGGCACAACAGCCTGGATATTTAGTTGGAAGGAATGTTCCCCAACCGGAATAAGCTTGCCATTGGGTTTTAGGGCATTAACATGCCAGATCGGAGTGCTCTGGGCATAAAACACGTAGATGGTAACATTCAAGTGAATCAATCAAAGAAAATGGAAAAGAGATGAGAAACTTTCCACTGAATGGTTAGAAACCATCTTTTCCCCCACTTTCTGAAATTCAAAATGGAAACCAGGCAGTTTACAGTAGAATCATCATTTTACTTCATATGATTCATAATTAGCTATTCTTTTCTTAAACGGAGCTTTGCTTTAATAAAGGACAGTAAGAAAAACCTCATTATGAGAGGAAAATAATTCATTACCAAACTGTAATACTTGCAAAGTGCTTCTTTGGTACAAGATCCTACTGATTGGAATGCCGTCCTGATTATGTTAAATACTGTCATTTGGCTTGTTTTTTGTCTAACATGTCTGGCGCATGCATTGGTAGGTTGGGCGGTTTAACTGTTAATTCCCATAAATGTGTGATTTTAACAATATTGAAAAGTTCACAGTGTGTTTTCTTTCAGCCCAATTCCTCTTAGGGAACTATAAGTTAAAGACTGTGCTTAGAAACATAAAATATTTCTGCGAATATTTGCACTATTTATTGAATTCTAAGAATCTTGTGGTAGCATATACTTTCTTGCAGGATGTTAACAAAAAGATTTTCCAAGAAAATAGTTGCACTAAGCATGAATGGTCACACGTGTTGCTGTGATGTCCTTATTTGTATTCCTAAAATTGTAGCAGTTAATTCACGGTAACTAATTAGAGGGACTTCCCAAGTGACTGAGATTGCCTTTTGGTAAGAATATATCTTATCACTAAAAATCTTCTTCATGGTAAAAGAAATAATCCACAAGATGAAAAGACAACCAGTGAACCAGAAGAAAGTATTTGAAGCCATATATCTGATCAGGGCTTAATATCCAAAATATATGATGAATTTACACAGCGCAGTCGTAAAACAACCCAAATGACCTGATTAAACAAGGGGAAAATAGAGTTTTTTTTTTTTTTTTTTAATTAAATAATACCTGTGTACATTCATGCGATCATGGGGCACCATACACTGGTTTTATAGACCGTTTGACACATTTTCAACCCACTGGTTAACATAGCCTTCCTGACATTTTCTTAGTTATTGTGTTAAGACATTTACATTCTACATTTAGTAAGTTTCATATGTACCCTTGTAAAATGGCAGGTGTAATCCCACCAATCACCCTCCCTCCACCCCCCTCCCTCCCTTCCCTTTCCCCCTTCCCCCTATTCTTAGGTTATAACTGGGTTATAGCTTTCATGTGAAAGCCATACATTAGTTTCATAGTAGGGCTGAGTACATTGGATACTTTTTCTTCCATTCTTGAGATACTTTACTAAGAAGAATATGTTCCAGCTCCATCCATGGGAAAATAGAGTT
>CAUYPK010090495.1:0-11836 GCA_963574355.1 Loris lydekkerianus
CAGGAATGGAAGAAAAAGTATCCAATGTACTCAGCCCTACTATGAAGCTAAATTATAGCTTTCACATGAAGGCTATAACCCAACTATAGCACAAGACTATGGGGAAAGGGCCAAGGAAGGGGAAGGGAGGGGGAAGGTTTGAGTGGAGGGAGGGTAATAGGTGGGGCCACACCTACAGTGCATCTTAAAATGGGTACAGGTGAAACTTACTAAAGGCAGAATACAAATGTCTACATACAGTAACTAAGAAAATGCCATGAACAGTTTGATGAGAATATTTCAGATTATATATGAAACTAGCACACTGTACCCCTTGATTTCACTAATGTACACAGCTATGATTTAACAAAAAAAAAAAAAGAAAAAAGAAACTTAAAAAAAAAATAGAAAGAAAAATATAACAACAGACCCTTCAGAATAAATAGAGGGGTCTGTTGTTATTTTAAATATTTTAAAATAGCTTTATTTTAATAAAACTATATTAAAATTTTCCTGATTGATGCTTCTCAGACCCACTTTCTTGGGTTGAAGTATAAATTTATGCAAATCATTGTTAGAATATTTATTGCTTTAATAATTTAACATTTTAATTATTAACCAAATTAGGTAATCTCCAAAGGAAAATTTCATAGCAATTATTTAAATCCTTCACTTTTGTTCCCCTATTTTTATGTGATTTCCCTTTTTATAGATTTTGGGATAGATGTTATAATTCAGATTCAGTCTTGGAAAAGAATAACCATGTGGCAAATTAGCTATCTGACAAGGTGTTAATTATGTTTAGTTCTCTTTATTTATAACTGGCCCTGCAGAAAACTAGGATTATCTACCTCCCTGTCTACAAAGACCATGAAAAAGGAGATGGTATTATAGGGGCTAGGAAGATCTTTTAAAATCAGTGAAATACTCATTGTAATTTACAGCAAAAAATAATACCTAGATTGATCAAAGATTGATCAAAAATAATACCTAGGTTGATCAAATAATTTTACTAAGATAATTTACTCAATTAGAGGATAGAGATAAAGAGCACTGACTCAAGGGTCAGGAGATCTAGGTCACATCTTGGTTTTGTGATTCATTAATCTTAGACATGTCACTTAGTCTCTTGGAGAATCAAGTTTTTAACTTTAATTTTAAAATTAGCTAATTATAGTAACTCCCATAAAATGGTCACAAGGATCAAGTGATAGAATATAAGGCGCAGTGTCTCACAAACCATTAAGTGTTATGTATTATGTATGTTAGGTGTTATTAATAGATTTTGCTTCACCATATAGAGAGGAAAGACTATAAAATACTTATATTATTAACAATTTAGAACTGGTTCATATACCAAAGCAAGAGTAGGAGATATTCTAGCTGTCTTAAACATGTTTTGTTAAAAGTTTCAGGTTTATCTTAAATACTAAATAGATTATAATTCCTACTTTTTTAAAAAATTTCAGATTGATATGAGGGTACAAATGTTTGGTTTACATTGTTTTCATTTCTAAGGTAAAGTTCAAGTTGTAGTTGGGTCCTTCAACCAGGGGTATGCTGGATAAGTTTACATTATGCGTGCACACTAGGTGAGAACTTGACAATGACCCTCCCTTCTTCCTTTCTCCTTTTCCTCGTCTTCCCTCCCCCGCACTAGAATATACTTTTGTTTTCCTTTTATGTAGGCATGTAGTTATTTATATATTGGTTTCATATAGTATCAAGTACATTGGTACTTGCTTTTCCATTCTTGTGATATCCATAATATTGTATAGATTATACATTATAATATCATAAAACTATTTTTAGGGTTGCCTAATGCAAGCAGAGCGTGACTACCTCTTCTGATCTTATTTCTGATATTTTTCATAAATCACATTTAAAATCTGAAAATAATGTCTGACATGTCCCTGCTGTCATACTGTTCCCATAAGGTATTCGACTTGCCTATTAGCCAGGACAGTGGGCATGGGAGAACTGGATTCTGGGGTTACTAGAATCAAAGAGGATGTAAGCTAAAGTTAGATAAAGAACAATATAGGAACACTTTCCCAGTATACAGGATTTCACACCCTGGCAAGGTTCCTTGGAAACAGTGCAAGCAGGTAGTATGAAGGAAGTGATGAAGCACAATAAGCAAGGCAGAAAATGCCAGAATTGACATCACAGATGGTAAAAGAAGAGATTAAAAGACTAGGTGAAGGGGGTGCACTAGAGTGGATATAGTATTTAAGACTAAAAAGCCCACCAGAGTCTAGGTTTTATGGAAAGTTTAGAAGATTCACTGTTTACTATCAGGGATATGTTGATGATAGGAACACCAACATCAGAAAGACCTTGTCGTAGCTCTCTTCTGTAGGCCTGGGCTACTGTAGGAGAGCCCATTTCTGGTAGGCTGAATAATGTCCCTCCTCCCCCAAAGGTAGTCATGTCCTAGATCTTAGAACATGCGAAGGCAACCTTCATGATAAAAAGAAATTTACACTTGAATTAAATCAGTATTTTTAAGATGAGGAGATTATCCTGGATTTTTTTCGTGTGCCCAATGTAATTATATGGGTCATTATAAGAGCAAGGAGGAAAGTTGGGGTTAGAGAAGTTCTGACAATGGAAACAGAGGTTAGAATGATGAGGCTACGAGCTAGCCTTCTGCATGAAGCTGGAAAAGCAAGTAAATGAATTATTTCCTAGAGCGTCCAGAGGAAATGCATTTTGGCTAACACTTTTATTTTATCCCAGTGAGACATACTTTGGATTTCAACCTCAAGATCTGCAGGAGAATAAATTTGTGTTGCTTTAAGTTACAGTTTGTGGCAATTTGTTACAATAACCATAGAAACCAATGTAGTTAAAGAACTGGGCTAACTGATGGAAACACTGTAGCAGTTTTTGGACAGTGGTTCTCAACCTTCCTAATGCCGTGGCCCTTTAATACAGTTCCTGTGGGTCACAACCCACAGGTTGAGAACCGCTGCTCTAGGACATTGGAGACAAATGGCAATGTTCAGCAGTAAGCAGGTGGGTGTAAGAATGGTAAACAAGAGTGAGATTTGAGTGATAGTCAGAAGACGTGACTTACAGAATGTTACATGAACATGGAGTCCTGTGGGGGCAAGATAGATGGGGAGCCAATAAGGATACTAACCAATCTAAACAATAAAAAGAAATCAAGGATAGATGACCAGAGGCCAAGGCTAGTCACTTCAAGAAAAAGTTATAATTCCTCTTCTAATTTTTGGATCTAAGCCACTTTTCAAACCCCAGATTCATTGACTAAAGAAGAGGTGGGGTCTCCAATAGAGAGGAATCCAGAAAAAGAGTATAATGGTAATGATTTATCTAATGCTATCATAGTGGGACCTGTGGCTATTTATTTTATAATCATATTCTGGGGAAATGTAAATACCAAAACATTTTAAGGACTGTTTAAACTCAGAAGATGGGTTTATGTTGTTACCCATCTTACCACGGCCTTCCTATCATTAGAGTGAGGACATCTGAGAGCTGCATAATAGAATCCTGGCCCAAGGATAGCTCATAGCAGAGCCACTGGCTATATGCAGATATACTTAATGAATGTTTATTTCCCTAATCTTTGAAAGTATAACAGAATGAAGGGCCAGATGCAGTGACTTGTTTATAATCCTAGAACTTTGGGAGGCTGAGGGAGAGGATCATCTGAGGCCAGGAGTTTGAGACATGCCTAAACAACACATCACGACTCTGTTTCTACAGTAAATAAAAAATAAAGTTAGCTGGAGGTTGTGGTGTGCACCTGTAGTCCTCACTACTATGGAGGGTGAAACAGGAGTTCGAGATTACAATGAACTGTGATGGTGTCACTGCACTCTAGTCCAGGCAACAGATTGAGACTTTGTCTCAAAACAAACAAACAAACAAACAAACAACAACAACAACAGAAACAAACAGAAAAAAGAAATATATATACTTGGCAGTTACCACAGTTGCTACTTTGTTTCTTTGGCCTGGGAGGAAAGAATAATTATAGCAAAGAAGGTTAAGTGGAAGCGTTTGAAACTACTTTCTTCTGTGACTATGATAATAAATCAAAAAAACAATATTTCGTGTCAAGAGGAATGGCAGAAGTTAGTGCCACCTTAAATGATGCAGAAATGGTGGTAGTCACTATATTTTCATTTTATCACAAGTCTGGCCTGTACAAAAGTGAAATAGTTTTTGGAGAATGACAGCAGATATAACAAATTCTGTCCAGTAGTGGCACTTATTTCAACTGTCATGACAAATAACATGGTTTTTCTAGAACTAATTGAGAAAAAAGTTAGGTAGATGTATCTTGGAAATGTCTAGATCAGAAAGAGTTTATATTTATCTGGAAAGGACAAATATATCCATTTATAACCTTGACAGCAGAGGAACCTTTACATGTTGGAAGGCCGGATTAATTTAGCTGTAAGCAAAGATGTCCTCATTCAAGAAACTTCTATGTTAAAATATACAATATTTTGTAAAGATTTAACTACTATGTATTTTGTAATATCAAAAAATGAAAACTAGGGAGCAAGATGGTAGACTGGGGGTGGCTTCCTTGCAACCTCATGTGGTGGGATGGGGGACAGGGGACCCTGGGTGCCTCTGTCTGGTGGGCTGTGCCCTGAGGATATCCCTTCAGGGACAGGGGTGACGGGACCATAGGGGACTTCAGAACCCCAGGAGGAGGTTGGAGGCAGGGGAGAAGCAGCACCAGGCAGTGCTTTCACATAGACAGAGACCAGCAGTGCAGCAGCTGTTTGTGAACATAGAGGGTCTTCCTTGTGAGTTTTTTCTTTTTTTGGACCTGGACACTCAATTGACTTGCCTTGGGAGAGCTTGGACAACTGGGTAAGTGGTTTGGGGCAGCACCCAGGGTCCATGACTGGGCCACCTGGTGGAGCAGAGCTCTCCTTTATCTGTGGGCTGGATGCATCCATTGGGCAGCGGTGGGGGGCTAGGGAGATAGGGTGGAGGGTTGGGGGCGGTGGAGGGCCGTCTTGCAAGGATCAGCTCTCAGGCTCCTAGTGCAAGGTGAGTTGCCTGATAAGCTAGGCAGCCTCTTATGGGGAGATTAAAGTGAAACATGCTTTCCTGGGAATGCCACTGCTTGGCCACAGGATACAGTTAGGAAAGGTCAAAGAGTGTCTATAAAGCAGGCTGAGGAGAGCTTTAAGCTCCTGACCCTATGAGGACTGAGGGCAAAGAAGTCAGGAAGATGGGACCAGGTCACTTCAGCAAGACAGAGGCTTCTAGGCCATGTTTACAGCTGCATCAGTGACATGATTAGCATCTCATATCCCAGATCAACTGTTGCCCAGGCAATATATGGCAAGATATAAATGTATATTTTCCTTTTAAAATTTTTTTTAACTTTCCCCCTCTAGAATTTTCTTTTTTTTTTTTTCCTCTTGTAATTATACATTTTCATTGTTGCTTTCTTCAGTAATAAGAGCTCCATTTTTTGCTAGTTGTTCTCTAGTTAATCCTCTTCCCCCACCCGTTTTATCCCTTAAGGTTTTTTATTTCTTTATTGTTTTGATTTATAGTATTTTTGCTTTTCTTCTCTTTTTGATGGAGGTGGGGTCTTGTGTCTGCCTAGCTGGCCAAGAGCTCCTGACCTCAAGGGACTCAACCAATCCAGTCCCCAGAAGCTGGGATTTGTGGGTGTGGATCAAAGTACCCCACTGTATACCACTATTACTCCCATCTCTCTCTTTCTGTTCCTCTCCTCTTTTTGTCAATCTTCCCTATTACTCCCTTTTTGTTTTCTCTTTTTCACCTTTTATCTTTTCTTGCTCTTCACTCTTCTCTTCCTGTAGGTCCTATAACAAAAAGACACTTCAACATTTAGGTCAGAGACAAGGTAAATTAAAGAGGAGGAGGAAGTGAAAAGAAAAAGTAGAGTAAGTAAACAGACAAAAATAAAACACTCATGAGGAAGAAACATCAGGAAAATCCTGGCAACATGAAAAACCAGAACAGAGCAACCCCCCGCCAAGGGATCATGGGGTAACTACTGCAGAGGAGTCCATCAATAAAAAATGTTAGAAACGATAGAAAGGGAATTTAAAATATGGACAGTAAAAACAATGAAGGAAATTGCTGAGAAAGTGGAAAGTAATCAAAGAGAAATTCAAAAACAGAATCAAGTAGAAGATGAATGATATAAAGAATATAGAAAGAATAGAGTTGAGCTTAAGGAATTGAAGCAGTCAGTCAGGGAATTTAAAGATACAGTACAAGGTATCAATAACAGATTAGACCATGCAGAAGAAAGAATCTCAGAGGTAGAGGGTAAAGCTCTTCAGTTAACTCAGGCAGTTAGAGACAGGTGAAAGGAGAGAGAAAGCAGAACATTTGCTGTGAGAATTATAGGACTTCACGAAGCATTCATACATACAAATTATGTTAGGTAGCCCCCAAGGGAAAGAAGGATGCCCCAGAGGAATGGAAACCCCACTAGAGGATATCATAAATGAAAATTTCCCCAAGTATCACCAAACATTCTGACACAGTCCTTTGAGAGCACTGAACCCCAAGTCCTCTTAATTCAAACAGAAATTCTCCAAGACACATTGTCACGAATGTGTCCGAAATCAAGACAGAAGATTCTGCCAGGAATGAGTGCCAATTGACCTACAGGGACAAGTCCATTAGGGTGACTACAGACTACCCAAATGAAACTTTTCAAGCCAGAAGAGAATGGTCATTTACCTCTAAACAACTTAAGCAAAACAATTTTTAGCCCAGAATTCTGCAAAGCTAAGCTTTAAAATTGGTGGAGAGTGGTGGTGCCTGTAGCTCAATGGGTAGGGTGCCAGCCACATATACCAAGGCTGGCCCTGGCCACCTAAAACAATGACAACTGCAACCATTAAGAAATGGTTGCAGAACAGACAGACCTATATCAAGGGCAGAGATTGCATAAACAATAAAAAGCTTCCAACAACAACAAAAAGCCCTGAACCAGATGGCTTCACATCAGAATTTTATCACACCTTCAAAGGTGAGTTTGTACCTACTGAGAAACCTATCCCAAAACATTGAGAAGGAAGAAGGCTTTTTGAACACATTCTATGAAGCAAACATCACCTTGAGTCCAAAAACAGGAAAGGACCCAACTAGGGACCCAACTAAAAAGGAGAACTGCATACCAATTTCACTAGTGAAGATCGATGCAAAAATACTCAACAAAATCTTAGCTAATAGATTGCAGCTACACCTTAAAAAAATTATACATCTCAATTAAGTAGGATTCATCCGAGGGATGCAAGGCTGGTTTAACATATGCAAATTCATGAATGTAATTCACCATATCGATACAAGCAAAATAAAAAATCATATGATCCTCTCAATAATGCAGAAAAAGCATTTGACAAAATTCATCATCCTTTTATAACAATAACACTTAAGAAAATAAGCATGAATGGCACATTTCTTAAGGTGATTAAAGCTATCTATGACAAACACACAGCTAACATCATACTGAATAGAGTAAAAGTGAAAGATTTTCCACTTAGAACTGGAACCAGACAAGTATGTCCACTATTGCCACCATAACTCAACATTGGGCTTGGAGTTCTAGCCAATGCTATCAGGCAAGTGAAGGATATAAAGGGCATCCAAATGGGAACAGAGGAGGTCAAACTCTTGCTCTTTGCTGATGATATGATCTTTCACTTAGAAAACCCTAGAGACTCAACCACAAAATTCCTGGAAGTGATCAGGAAAGACAGTAATGTCTCAGGGTATAAAATAAATGTCCACAGATCAGTACCCTTTATACCCAAGAATAGCTAAGTTGGGAAACAAATTGAGGACACAAGTCCCTTCACAGGAGCTTCAAAGAAAATGAAATACTTATACTCTTTGTTACGTACCTAACAAAAGAGGTCAAAGATCTTTACAAACAGAATTATGAAATCCTAAAAAAAGAAATATCAGAAGACATTAACAAAGGGAAAAACATATCATGCTCCTGGCTGGCAAGAGCCAACATCATCATAATGTCTATTCTACTTAAAGCAATTGACAGATTCAATGCAATCCCCACTAAAATATTAACGTCATATTTTGAAGAACTGGAAAAAATAGTGCTTAATTTTGTATAGAACCAGAAAAAACTCATATAGCCAAGGCTATTCTTAGTAATAAAAGCAAAGTCAGAGGAATTACCCTACCAGACTTCAGGCTATCTTACAAGTCCACAGTAGTCAAAACAGCATGACATTGGTACAAAATAAAAGACATACACATACGGAACAGAATAGAAAACCAAGAGATAAAACCAGTCTCTACTTACTATCTGATCTTTGATAAACCAAATGAAAGGGTTCAATGGGGAAAAGAATCCCTATTGAACAAATCGTGCTAAGAGAATGGAATAACCACATGTAAAAGACTGAAACTGGATCCACTCCTTTCACTACTTACAAAAATTGACTCAAGATGGATAAAAGATTGAAATCTAAGATAGGAAATGATAAACATCTCAGAAGGAAGTCCAACTCTTGATGATGTTAAATTGTGGAAAGATTTTTTGACAAAGACTTCAGTGGTCATGAAATAACAACAAAAATAAACAAAGGGGACTTGATTAAGCTGAAAAACTTCTGCACAGCTAAGGACACAACAAGTAAACCAAATAGACAACTTTCAGAATGGGGAAAGATAATTTCAGGGCATGAATCTGACAAAGGGTTGATAATGAGCATCTATAGAGAGCGTAAGTTAATCAACAAAAAAGGAGCAGACAATTCCATCTACCACTGGACTAGAGATATGAACAGAATCTTCTCTGATGAAGACAGGCAAATGGCTAACAAACATTTGGAAAAATTGGTCATCATCCCTGATCATCAGAGAAATGCAAATCAAAACCAACTTGAGATATCACCTATACCCAGTGAGAATAGCCTACATCACAAAGTCTGAAAGCTGCGGATTCTGGCAGGGATGTGGAGAGAAGAGAACACTTTTGCACTAATGATGGGACTGAAAACTAATACAACCTTTTTGGAAGAAAGGATGTGGAATCCTCAAAGAACTCAAATTAGACCTCCCATTGATCCTGTAATCCCATTAGTAGGCATCTACCCAGAATTAAAAAAAAATTCTTTTCTCATAAGGACATTTGCACTAGACTGTTTATTGCAGCTCAATTTACAATCACCAAAATGTGGAAAAAGCCTAAATGCTCACTAATCCAGGAATGGATTGGCAAGCTCTGGTATATGTACCACAAGCTCTGGTGTATGTATACCATGGGATACTATTCAGCCACTAAAAAAGACGGAGACTTTACATCCTTTGTATTAACCTGGATAGAATTGGAACACATTCTTCTTAGTAAAGTATCGCAAGAATGGAGAAGCAAGAATCCAATGTACTCAGTTTTCTAATATTCAGCTCATAGACAACGTAATACACACTCATGTAAGAGAAAACCTCAAATCAAGTCAAGATGGGGGGCCAGTGAATGAGGGACCAGAGATAAAGGAGGAGGGAGATGGATGGGGGGTCCTGGTGTATGGCACACTTCTTGGGGGTGGGACACAATTATAAGAGGGACTTTATCTAACAAATGCAAACTGTGTGACCTAATTCTTTGTACCCTCAATGAACCTGAAACAATAAAAAAAAAAAAAAAGAAAAAAGCAAATTATTGCTACTCATGAGAATGAGGCAAGAAGATCACTTGAGTCCAAGAGTGTTGCTCTGAGCTATGACACCACAGCACTCTACCCAGGGCAACAGAGTGAGACTCTGTCTCAAAATAAATAAATAAATAAGAAAGAAAGCTATTAATTTTAAAGTTAACTAACCTCTTAATGACTTTTTTTGTGTGTGTCTGCCTTTTTCTGGAAAGCGTCTGACACTATGGTTGCACCATGGAAGTTGCACAGTTTCAGTTGATCCTCTACATAGATACCAGTCATTTGTGACCTTAAGGGCATCTTGTTGGGTTAGATAGAAGAATGGAGACTGGCAACAGCAAGTAGAGGTAAATCAAGGAAGCATTTTCCAGGCATGTTTTATTGCATTTTTTATTGCATTTTCTATGTTTCAATTGGATCTTTCCTAGCATCAACAATTACTTTAAAATGTCATCTATCCAGAATTCAATCAATTCCCTTTGTATTTTTTTAGGTGTCTTGGAGATATCAACTACTAGATAAAGCTGAAAAGCTAATTTGAGTGTGATGTAATGATTCTCAAAGTCAGTGACCCTTTCATTGTATTTTCCAATTAACAGGTCTATAATAGCTGTGTGTTTTTCAAATGGTTCACATATATCATCCTGCTCATCAATGGCTTTTACTAACTAGGGAAAATGTTCACCCCAAATTTCCTTTAAAGAAGTGTTTTTAAAAAAGATATGCTTGGACTTTTTGCCATATATAACATGTAGACTTCACTTTCTTTACCTTGGAGAGAAATATTTAAGCTTTTTTGATTTGATGCAATATCACACAGAGATGCTACATCCCTATAAAAATCTTCTTTTAATAATTCACATTTCTGATTATTTTCTTCATATAATTTACCTGTCTGTTCTCACAGAGATAAAATTTTGGCTAACACCTGTCCCTACAATAGCCAATCAGAGTGATATGGTAAATCCAATACTTCATCATTCAACTTCAGCTTGTTATGAAACAAATGATGCCATGTGGTATTTGCCTGGATATATACTAGAATGTCTATAAGTTGACTGCCCAAGTGCCTCCAAAAAACTGGTTAGCATACAAAGGTGGTCAATATAAGAAATTAGGCTTACTGATACACACATGAGGTGCATGACCAGTCTATAAAAATTAGGTCAACTTATGCAAGTGGTCACCTATGAAGCTTCTACTATAGTTAACAATATTTATAACTTGTTGCAAAGTGTCACTTAAAATAGTAACTTTAGCACAGAGATTTTGCTTATGCAAGATGCAACGAAAAGGAATAAGAGGAGAGAGGAAAGGGTGTCTGGACCTTCCCAGACTGTGGATTATTGGTGTGGATGGACAGCTGGAGATGCTGAGCGAAGGGGTCGACTGCTATATCTGAGGGGCAATTTAAAACCACAGACTCTGTTGTAGAGATTCTTCCCTGCCTGGCCATGCCAGCCAGCAGGCCCCTCCCTTATGGAGGGCAACAGCTTGCAAATGCTGATAAAACCCAATTAACAAATATTTATTCCTGAACTGAGAGAGGCATCCAAAAGGAGAGACACTCAAAACCACGGGGAACCGGGCAAACTGTTGGACAATTGAAGGGAAGGGAGCCCGCCCAGGAAACAGACATTTTGAACTATCTAAGGGCGGGTGCCCTCCCCCAGACCAGCAGGGATTGAGTAAGACCACAACATTCCTGCTGAAGAAGGCTGGAGGGGGTTGATGGTTCAGGCTGCACTGCAAAGTGGCTGGTCCCGATCAAAAAGGGAAACTCTGAACCACAAAACTCAGAATAAGGTCCCCGAGTCCTCCCGCCATGCCACCTGTGCACTTGCGCTGCACCAGCCCCGTGAGCTAGCTCCTGCCACAGCCACGAACCCAGCAGCACCCCCACCCCCCCACAGCTGATTGTAGTCGCCAGCTTGCAGGAGAAACTGGGAGCAGAGTGGAAAGATTTGAGAAGTGTGGACTCTTGCACTGAGTGTGAAGGTTGGTCGGGAGTGCTGTCTGGAGCAAAATAGCTGAGGTTATACATTACTTGGGTGACAAACTTTTACAGAAACTCCAAAATGGCCATCGGCCGTGGAAGGTGGTTACCATGATAATGGTATAAACTGTGAATCAGGTATAAGCCTGGGAACCACACACAGCACCACCTGGTGTCCAGAAAGTATATT
>CAUYPK010090497.1:0-38955 GCA_963574355.1 Loris lydekkerianus
CTTGAGCCCAAGAGTTTGAGGTTGCTGGGAGCTATGACGCCAGGGCACTGTACCAAGGGCAACAAAATGAGACTCTGTCTCAAAGAAAAAAAGAAAAGAAATTATCTGAATTACTCTCTGGAACTCATCTTTCACTTTTTCAACTAATTTTTCTTATATTTTTGTAGAAATGGTATCTTGCTGTGTTTCCCAGGCTGATATCAAACTTGTAGCCTCAAGTGATCCTCTTGACCTCCCGAGATGCTGGAATTACAGGTGTGAGCCACTGTGCCCAGCCAGCAGTTTAAAAATGAACATTTGAGCTACCAATTCTATTTTTAGAGATTTATTCCTTAGGGATATTTTCTCAATGGGCCAATAATCATGATGGCTCACAGATAGTGCTTCTTGTTTTCCAGATATTCTGCTAAGAATTTCACACAGGTGCTGTCATTTAAACCTGGTGACAACTGCCTAGGTAGGACAAAAAGGTGCTGAGAAAAGTTAAGTTACTTATTCCTGGTCACCTACCTAGTAGGTAGCAGGTGAGAACCCAAGCACTAAGATAAACAAACAGTCTAGCCTTAGACTGTCCTAGGGTAGCCACAGGCCACATGTGAGTAAGGAACTAAGTTTTAAAAAAGAAACAGTTTTATTAAGATATAATTTACATACCATACAAATAGCCCATTTCAAATGTTAAATTCAATGGTTTGGGATATATTACATTATTCATTTAAAAAATTATGCTAATGTCTATGTGACATAAAATTTCCATTAATCCATTTTTGAATGTGTAATTCAGTGGCATTAATTACATTCATAATGTTGTGTAATCATCCCCACTATCTATTTTTAAATGTTTTCAATGCTCCAAACAGAAACTGTCACCATTAAGAGCTTGTAGTCCCTGCTACTTGGGAGGCTGAGTCAGGGGAAACTGTAAGACTTAGTCTGGGACTACAGGCACTGCCACCATGCCTGGGTAATTTTTTAATTTTTAGTAGGGATGGGGTCTTGCTCTTGCTCAGGTTGGCGTCGAACTCCTGATCTCTGGTGATCCTCCTGCCTCTGCCTCCCAGAGTGCTAGGATTATGGGTGTGAGCCACTGTGCCTGGCCTTATACCATATTATTTTAATTGTTTTTAAGTAATGAGGTCTTGCTATGTTGTTCAGGCTGGTCTAGAACTACTGACCTCAAGTAATCGTCCCAAGTCAGCTTCCCAAATGGCTGGGATTACAGGCATGAGCCACCATGCCTAGCCTGTACCATATTGTTACTGTACCTTTTCTATGTTCAGATATGTTTAGCTACATACATACTTGCCATTGGGTTCTAGTTGCCTGCAGCATTAAATGCTATGCAGGTGTGTAGCCTGGGGGCAACAGGCTGCATTTCACAGCCCTGGGGTGTAACAAGCACTGCCATGGAGGTTTGTGTGGGTGTGTTCTAGGACATTCACACAGTGATGAAATCACTTAATGACAGATTTCTTATATGTATCCTCATTGTTAAGCAATGCACAACTGTAGTAATACTAATAAGTGCTGATTATGTTTGAGCACCTACTGTGTGCCAGGCACTGTTTTAAGTGCTTTGCACATCTTAACTAATTTCATCAACACAAGGAAGGATGGAGGAGGACAATTGGAATGGCCTTGAAAAAAATGACATTTCTGGAACTCCCTTCTCTTTAGTCATCAAGTCCCCAACCCCCATGGCCTATCAGGACCTCCATCTGGTGACTTCTCAGGCTCTGATAGTGATCTTCAGAGGCCTCCACGATTCTTGCTCAAGACTTTCCTGGATCCTTATCTGCTCCTAAACTCACAGGGTAACTTCCTGCCATTCATCCTTGACCCCAACCTGGGCTGGAGGCTAGTTGCTACTGGGGACAGACGGCAGAGACAGAGCCTCCTCGCCTGAACCTTGGGCACAGTGCAAGGTGACAGGGGACTGGGATTTGCTGGGAGGGGCCTCAGGGAGCTCTAGGGGTAGGCTTAGGAACAAGGAGAGTTGAGGTGTGGCTAGGGTATACAAAGGAGGTGGGAAAAGAGGCTAAAAGTTCTGGGCCACCTCCTTTGGTAAAGAACTTTGTCATTCCATTTGAGTCAGAGGCATCAGGGCAGAGGTATTTCACTGTCCTCGTCACTGCAGTATCTCTAGCGCTTAGGATAATGACTGGCTTACAGAATGATCTCAATGCGTATTTTCAGACTAGATAAATGTATTTATCCCCCAGGTGGCAGAGGAGAGATTATCCCTCATAATCCACCACTCATCAATGATTTAATGAGTGCCTACTATGTACCAGAGGCTGCTGAACAAGCCACATACCTGCATCACCTCCTTGGAACTCAGAGATTAATGGGACAGATGATGGGAATCAAATAGTCCAACAAACCCTGCCTAAGTACTACCCATAGCGATCCTTTGTGGGAAAGACGCTCCTATAGGTGGGTCTGCAGGGAAAACTTTGGGGAGAAAGTGAAATTTGTCCTGAGATCTGAAGAATGAGTTTATTTTCATGTTTTGTTTTGTTTTGTTTTGTTTTGTTTTGTTTTGTTTTGTTTTGTTTTGTTTTGTTTTGTTTGAGACAGAGTCTCACTCAGTTGCCCCAGGCTAGATTGCCATGGCCTTAGCCTAGCTCACAGCAAACTCAAACCTGAATCTCCTGTGCTCAGCCTCCTGGGTAGCTGGGGCTACGGGCACCTACAACAACATCTGGCTATTATTTTTCTATTTTTTAGTAGAGACGGGTTCTTGCCCTTGCTCAGGCTGGTCTTGAACTTCTGAGCTCAAGCCATCCTCCCTCCTTGGCCTCTAGAGTGCTAGGATTGCAGGTATGAACCACAGCACTTGGCCTTCAAGGATGAATTTTAAAAGAAAAAAGCAGAGGGAAAAAAGGGTGTTAGGCAGAGGGAGCAGCACCTTCAAAACCCAAGAGGTGAGAGGAAATAAGGTGAGTCTCAGCAGCAGGAACAAAGGTAGAGAAGTTGGGCTGTGATGAACAAGAGGGACAGGGCACAGAGGAGTCTGGAGAGATTGGCAGGAGCCCCCTCCCCCCATGCACCCCCCCCTCCGTCTGTGCCAAGGAGGCACGGATTTATCCCTCATGAGCAATAAGGAGCTACAAAATAGCTTTCCAATTTGGACGTCTGAGGCATCATGCTGGCTGTAGGGTGCTGAAGGGTTTGCAGGAGACAAGTATACGGCTGGGATAGGCCAGTGTGGTGGCACCTATAGTCCCAGCTACTGGGGAAGCTGAGACAGGAGGGTCACTTGATCCCAGGAGCTCAATGTCACATTACATTCTAGCCTGGGGAATTGAGTGAGACCTTGTCTCTTAAAAAAAAGTCTGGGATGCTAAGTGCTGGGATGACAGGGCTGTGAGTTTGGGGATAGGATGAGGTGGACGGAGGACAGATGCAAGGGGCTTTTCAGAGGCAAAATCAACTGGGCTTTGAGATGAATTGGATGTGGGGGGGTGGACAAGAGATGAGAGAGGTGGTCAAAGTTCTATGGCTTGCCTCAGGTGAATGTTCTGAGGCTTAGGCAGCGGAAGTTCCTTGCCCAAGACCATATAGTTATCCAGCATCTCAACTAGAATTTCAGCCTGTGCCGGCCTTCTGCCTAAGCTCAAGCTCTTTTTCCAACCCCAGACGTCTCTCTCTGCCTACGCTCACCCTTGGTGATCATTCCCAGTCTCAAAGGCTGGAAACAGCATCTAAATTCTGATGACTCCCACACATCATCGTGTCCAGCTGGAAACTCCCTCCTGTAATCTCACAGCCAATATCCAACTGCCATCGCAGTTGACAGCAATGCCATTGACTGCCTGCTGCTCCTAAGTCTTGTGGTTCCTCCCACCCCCACTTTGCTTTCCCTCTTACCTCTCACATCCAGCCCAGCAGCAAATCTGGCCAGCTCCACCTTGAACCCAGAATTTGCTTCTCACCCCCTCCTCTGACATCACCTGGGTCCCAGCCCCCCATCACTGCCCGCCTGGATCACTGCAGCAGCCGCCTCCCTGGTCTCTGCTTTCCTCCTGCCCACTTCAATCTAGTCTTAACCTTGAAGCTACAGTGACTTTTAAAACCTAAGTCAGATATTTTCCCTCTGCTCAAGGGTCTCCTGTGGCTCCCATCTCACTCAGAATAGAAGCTAGGAGAGTCCTCATGCTGACCCCTGATGGCCTGCACAGCTTTTCCCTCATCCTGCTCCATCTTCAGTCCTTGCTCCTCCCCATCACTCACTCCTCTCCAGCCATAGCAGCCTCCTCACTGTTCCTTGAACATTCTAGACATAGTTCTACCTCAGGACTTTTGCACAAGCTGCTACTTCTGCCTGCAATGCCCTTCCTCCAGATACACAGGTAGCTCACTTTCTTACTTCTTCCAAATCTTTGCTCAAATGTCATATCTTTAGTGAGATCTTCCCTGACCATCCCCATCTTATGCCATAAGTCACCCCTTTCTGTCTCAACTCTCACACTCTCCATTCTCTGTACTTTAATTTTTTTCTTTTTTTGAGACAGTTTCACTCTGTAACCCTGAATAGAGTGCTGTGGTGTCATAGCTCACAGCAACCTCAAACTCTTGTGTCCAAGTGATCCTCTTGCCTCAGCTTTTCAGTTTTTCATTTTTAGTAGAGACAAAGTCTCCCTCTTGCTCAGGCTGGTCTCGAACTCATGAGCTTAAGCAATCTGCCCGCTTTGGCCTTCCAGGGTGCTAGGTTCACAGGCATGTGTTAGCCACCACGCTGGCTTTGTACTCTGATTTTTTTTTCTTTTTCTGAGAAAGTTTCACTGTAGCCCTGAGTAGAGTGCTGTGCTGTCACAGCTCACAGCAACCTCCAACTCTTGGGCTTAAGTGATTCTCTTGCCTCAGCCTCCTAAGCAGCTGGGACTACAGGCACCCACAACAACGCCTGGCAATTTTTGTTGTTGTTGTTGCAGTTGTCATTGTTTTGGCAGGCCCGGTCTGGATTTGAACCCTCCAGCTCTGGTGTATGCGGCTGGCACCTTAGCCGCTGGAGCTGCAGGTCCCAAGCCTATACTTTGATTTTTTTAAGGAAGACATTTCTTAATTCACTCCTATACATACATATGTATTGTTATTTGGTGCCATTTCCTTTAGACCTGAAGAACTTCTCTTTAGCATTTCTGTGGCCTGCAGGCCATAAGTTATCTCAGATCTGCTTTATCTGACAATGTCTTCATTTCGCCTTCATTTTTGAAGGATATTTTCAACAGTTTTAAACATTCTGGATTGAGGCTGGGGCAATCACTTTTGCCTCTAAACCAAGCACTCTGGGGGCCTGAGGCAGGAGGATCTCTTGAGCTCAGGAGTTCAAGACCAGCCTGAGCAAGAATGAGACCCCATCTCTACTAAAAATAGAAAAATTAACTTAGCATGGTGGCAGGTGCCTGTGGTCCCAGCTACTCAGGAGGTTAAGGCAGGAGGATGGCTTGAGCCTAAGACTTTGAGGTTGCTGTGAGCTATGATGGCACAGCTCTCTAACCTGGGCAACAGGGTGAGACCCTGTGTCACAAAAAAAGAAAACAAAACTCTGGATTGATAGTTTTTTCTGATCATTTTTCCCAAAATGATGATTTTTTTTTTTTTTTTTAGTCAGAGTCTCACTATGTCACCCTTGGTAGAATGCCATGGCATCACAGCTCACAGCAACCTCAAACTCTTGGGCTCAAGTGATTTTCTTGCCTCAGCCTCCCAAGTAGCTGGAACCACAGGCGCCTGCCACAACGCCCGGCTATTTTTTGTTGTTATTGTTGCAGTTGTCATTGTTGTTTAGCAGGCCCAGGTTTGAACCCGCCAGCCTGGGTGTATGTGGCTGGTGCTCTACCCACTGAGCTATGGGCACCACCTAAATTGATGATTTTTAAAAATTAATAGTTGGTTGATTTTAAATATCTTATCCAGATTTTGTAATTTTTTCATCTGTCAGACAATTTGTCTGTCAATCTACTCTGTCTTAGGCAGTGCCTGTGGCTCAAAGGAGTAGGGCGCTGGCCCCATATGCTGGAGGTGGTGGGTTCAAACCCAGCCCTGGCCAAAAAAAACTGCAAAAAAAAAAAAACCCAACCAAAAAAAGCCCTACTCTGTCTTTACAAAAAGTCAGATACCCTTCCTTTTTTATTTATTTCCATACCACTTGTCATCTGACGCGGCATAGCCTGGATTTTATATGTGTTATATCTGACACCATCAGCAGGATATAAGTTCCATGAGGGCTTGTTTTGTGACGTGACTTATCTCCATTGCCTAGAATGATGGTATCATGTCATAAGAACTTGGTAAAAAATTGTTGAATGGAGAAATACATGAATGGGGTCTCGGAGGGGCTCCCGTGAAGGCAGCCAGGGTCTCTTACCTGTGGCCACTCCTGTTCTAGAGAAATGAACACCTCTGAATGTGAGCCCTGGGAGATGGGGTGCCTCCGCCAGCTGACTGTGGCTGCCCTGTCCATGTCCTTCATTGCTGGCGTACTGGGCAACGGGCTGGTGCTCTGGATAACTCTCTTCCATATGCCCCGCACCATCTCCACCATCTGGTTCTTCAACCTGGCCCTGGCCGATTTCACTCTGTCACTGTCCCTGCCTGTCGCCATAAGCTATGTGGCCTCTGGCCAGTGGCTCCTTAATAGACTGGCCTGCAAATTCTACATGGCCTTTCTGGTCCTCACTTTCCTCACTAGCATCTGGCTCCTGGTGCTCATCAATTTGGACCGTTGCATCTTCGTCCTCTACCCTGTCTGGGCCCGAAACCACCGTACCGTGCAGCGGGCCATCTGGCTGGCCATTGGGGTGTGGCTCCTGGCTGCCGCCACATGCTCACCACATCTGATATTCCGGACCACTGGCCAACAGCATGGATGCAACCACTGCTACTTCGAGTTCACCTTGAGGAATGGGGCTGCCCGCAGTTTGAACCCGGTGGTTCTGGGGAGACAAATGGTGGTGATTATAACTTACTCCCTGCTGGGCTTCCTGGTGCCATTGGCAATCATCAGCACCTGTGCTCACCTCATCCGGGCCAAGCTCCGGCGGGAGGGCTGGGTCCATGCTTGCCGACCAAAGAGATTGCTGCTGCTATTGGTGAGCACCTTCTTCGCCTTCTGGTTCCCATTTAACATGGTGCTTTTGGTCCAACTGCGGCAAGTGATGGAGCCGAAGGAGTCCCACTACTCCAAGATGCTGCTCCTCCTCTGGGCCACCTTCTCCTTGGGCTGCTTCAACAGCTGCCTCAACCCCTTCCTCTATGTCTTCATTGGCAGGGATTTTCAGGAAAAAATTTTCCAGTCTTTGCCTTCTGCCCTGGCCAGGGCGTTTGGTGAGGAAGGGTTTCTCAGTCATCCTGTCCCCAAGGTGAAGCCCCCAGGGGATGGCAAAGACCTGCAGGCAGAAGCTGGAAGTCTTCCTTCCTAGGACGCAGCCCCCCACCTAGCCTGGCTTCCAGGCCCTGCCGTTCCTGCCTCTGCTTTCAGGAAGTCTTCCCAGCAATCTCAGTGCCCATTCTCAGTGTGTTGAGAATCAGTGTCCATTCTCTCCCTGCTTTATAGTAAGACTCCTATTTGAAACTGGGCACATGGTTAACCAGAAAAATAGAAAAGTCTACATTTCCCAGTATCCTTTGTTTACAAGTAGGTATTGGTTACAAGCAGTTATGACTGCTTTTTGGAAATAATCACTGCAACTTCCTTGAAATGCCTTTATTTTATTTATTTTTTTGAGACAGAGTCTCACTATGTCACCCTTGGTAGAGTGCTGTGGTGTCACAGCTCACAGCAACCTCCAACTCTTGGGCTTAAGTGATTCTCTTGCCTCAGCCTCGCAAGTAGCTGGGACTACAGGTCCCCAAACGCTGGCTATTTTTTTGTTGTAGTTGTCATTGTTGTTTAGCAGGCCTGGGCCGGGTTTGAACCTACTAGCCCCAGTGCCCTACCTACCCTACCCACTGAGCTATGGGTGCCGCCCTCTTTTTTTTTTTTTTTTTTTTTTTTTAATTTGAGACAGAGTCTCACTCAGTCACCCTGAGGTTGAGTGCCATGCTGTTATAGCTCACAGCAACCTCAAACTCTTGGGCTCAAGTGATTATCTTGCCTCAGCCTCCAGAATAGCTGAGACTATAGGTGCCCGACACAATGCCTGGCTATTTTTAGAGATGGGGTCTTGGTCTTGCTCAGGCTGGTCTGGAACTCCTGAGGTTAAGCAATCTGCCCACCTCTGCCTCCCAGAGTGCTAGGATTATAGGCGTGAGCTACCGTGCCCACTTTCCATTTCTGTTATCTAGAATGTGGATGTCTCTGTTCACTTTGCTGGGTAACAAACACTCCCAAAATTTAGGGGCTTAAAACCATAACCTTTTATGATTTCTGTGTGTCAGCAATTTGGTCTAAGTTCAGTTCAGTTCTCTTGTCTGAGAACTGAGCAGTTCAGTTCTCTTGTCTGAGCCAGGTTCCCTCATGCATCTGTGCATCATCAGCTCAGTGGCTCTGCTTCTGGGAGGAGCAGCCAGCTTCTGGCTGGGATGGAGGGATTGGTAAAGCCATGTGGCTCTCACCCAGTAGGCTGGCCTTTTCACATGGTCAAGATGGGAAAATGTGTACAGTGACATTGTAAAGGAGCGTGCACCCAGTAAAGTGTGCAGAACTGGTGCCATTTTTGGCGATCTGCCATGGCTGCCATGGTGGGGTGGAAAGCTACTGTGTTCCCAAGGTGTCCCTCCACCAGTCCTTGGATGATGATAACTATACTGTGAAAAGACAGATTTCAAATTCTAGCTCATTGAAGCTAGGTTATTTTATGTCTGCTGCAACAGTTGAATCTATGCCTTAACTATTACGCTACCAACCTATGGAATTTTTGCAAAGTGATTTAATAAACATCCTTATTATTGTTGAAACCAGTTGGAATCAATTGTCCTTTGCTTGAAACCCAAAGCATGCACTAAATATCCCTTTTTGAGTATAGAAATCCTACTTGTCCCTGGTCTCTGGTTCTAGGTAGAGGCAAAAAGAAATCTATCATCTAAACCAGAAATTACCACACTACTTGTTCTCTCTTTTGTTTTTTTTTTTTTTGCAGTTTTTGGCAGGGGCTGGGTTTGAACCCACCACCTCTGGCATATGGGACTGGTGCCCTACTCCTTTGAGCCACAGGCGCTGCCCCACACTACTTGTTCTCAATTTAAAGTCTGGCCCAGTCCTGACTTCCCTGAAAACACCACCCCTCAGAGACCCATTTTCCCCAACATTGTAAAAGAGAGCCAAATGCTTCCATATTCAGGGCTGAGGAGAGGATGAAAAGAGACAGTGACTGAGTATCAGGAAGGATGAACACACCTCAAAAAAATAAACTGGGTAAAAGTAGATTATTAAAAAACAAAACACAACTTTATTTATTTACTTGTTTATTTACTTACTTACTTATTTCTTGAGACAGAGTCTCACTTTGTTGCCCTCAGTAGAGTGCCGTGGCGTCATAACTCACAACAACGTCAAACTCTTGGGCTTTAGTGATCCGCTTGCCTCAGCCTCCCAAGTAACTGGGACTGTGGGTGCCTACCACAGCACCTGGCTATTTTTTAGAGACAGGGTCTCGCTCTTGCTCAGGCTGGTCTCGGACCTGTGAGTTCAGGCAATCCACTGGCCTCAGCCTCCTACAGTGCTAGGATTACAGGCATGAGCCACTGTGCCCAGCCTCAATGCACAAGGATTTTTAACACAAATAGAACATGCCACATGCGTTATCCTACATGTGCGCATTTTACCAAGGGTATACCTTGGAGGTGATTATGCAGAATGTCCCCTGATTCTTTTCTCTCTCTGTTGATGTGGCCACTAGGATACTTAAGAACATTTAGAACATGCGGTTTATGTTATATCTCATTGGTTAATGCTAATCTGAACCAGGTTTCCCACTAGCCTGGTGTTGTGTTGGGTGCCCGTAATCCCAGCTACTCCAAGGCTGAGGCAGGAGATCGCCCGAGGCTGCCAAGGATTCTCTTATATGGATATGCTGTGCACAAAGGTGTTCCATCGGTCCCCTCCTGATGGGCATTTAGGTTGCTGTGAATCTGCTGTGATGATATTTTTGAAACCTTGAAAATGATTCAATATAATACACATATTGAACAATATATATAAAAAAAGTAGAAGTAGGGGAATTCATTGATTTATCACCAGGTGAATAGGCTTGCAAACCAGCCAGGTCATGGGAAAAAACTGTGTGGCCATCCTGGGGCTCCCTCTCTCCCTGACCCTTTACCATTCCTCCATCTCCTTCATCCAAGAGAAACTTCTATCCAAAACTTTATTGTAAACATACTTTGGCATTTTTCATCTCAAATGTTTAATTTGAAACACTTCAGTATTATTAAAAGAATAATATACCTTTCAACTAAATTTATCAAGTGTTAATATTTACCCATCCCCATCCTACATTTGGTCTTTCTCTCTCTCCTTCCCTTCCTTCCCCCTTATCTGTGTATCTCTTTATTGTTGGGTTCTCTTGCTGTCTCTGTCAGTTTCTCTCCCCGTCCCCCGCCCCACATACATACACACCATGGTACATCTGTCATGATGAACAAACCAGTAGGGAGACCCAAGGTCTGGGAGACTCAGGGAGGGATTCCCTGGCATACCTGGCATAGCCATTGTCCCTTGAGGGTCACAGCGCTCAGAGGAACCTCCAAATAATTTTGAACCTTCTGAAAGTAGGTGCAAGTAGGACATCGTGATATTTCATCTATAAATTCTCTATCTTATGTCACCTAATAACAAGGGCATTTTCCCTGGACAACCATAATTATCCCCCTCAAGAGCTTTACCAGTGATATTATTGTCAATTAGTCAATATTGAAATTTCTCAACTGTCCCAGCAATATACTTCAGAGCATTTTGAAAATTCAGGATCTTGTCTTACCCCTCACCCCCTTCACACACAAAAAAATCTGACTATGCAGTCACAAACAAATCATAGGTTGATTCTCAAAAGCAGAAGCAATACAGGCCACATTCAAAAGAAGTTACTAACAAAGGATAAAAACCAAAACAAAACTCCAGTTGCCTTGAACGTTACAAAACACTCATCTAAGAAACACCTGAGCTCAACGAATAATTAAAGCTGAAGTTTCACAATTTTGAGAAGCACAGACACATCAAAACTTGGGCAGTGGGGCCAAAGCTGTACTTAGAAGTATATTTATAGCTTTAAATTTTAATTAGGAAAAATCAAGTCCAAAAAGAAATTAGCAAAGCAAACAATTCAAGAAGCTAGAAGAAGAATAAGTGCACTAAAAGCTGAAAGAAGCATTGGTAGAGATTAGAGAGGGAATTTTTAAAAAAGAATAATGAGAAAATTTGTTTGTTTATTTATTTAAAAACTTTTTAGAAATAGCTCTTCTCTGTCACCCAGGCTGGAGTGCAGGAAGTTAATTTAAAAGAAGAAATTGTGGACAATAAGAAGCTGGTTCTTGGGGGTGGGGTGGGGGGATAATTACTCTTTTCTGTGCCTCTCTCAACACACACAAATGCACACCCCCAACACACCCAACAATAATATTCCTTTGCGTTTGTGTACTTTTGTGAATACTCTGAAAAGTCAGAATGGCGCCCGCTGCTTAGCTAAGGGGCACAAGTTGCTTCCACTGCCCATGCCTCAGTTTCCACCAATGTAAATGGGTGGGATAATAGTCTGTCCCTCAAAGCTTCGCTGAGACAAATCACTTTTGACAATGTGGATCAGGCGCTTGGTTCGGTGCCTGGCGCTGAGAAAGAGCGACGCGTTTGCTCAGATCAATACACCCGGCTGTTAGAATGAATTCCTCTAGAGGAATTGCCGGGTCAGAGGGCGTGTTCGACGTTGCCAGACACCACCACACAGGCTGTTTCCCACGCCTTCCGCCCACGCAACCGCAAAGGCAACCTCTTTGATCTTTGCCTTCTCAGAGAAGAAAAGTGGGATCCGGGGTGGTTTTTAATTTGCATTGATTTTCTAATGAATGTGGTTAAGCTTTCCTACCTCGAGGCTCTGTGGTTTTAGAGGCGGTTGCAAGATTCCCCTGAGGAGACCCTGGTCTTCGCTTGGGAAAGCCAGGCAGGGTGGTGAAGGTGGGTTTGGAGACCGCGTAGTTTCCTGGCACGGCCCACTGAGAAGATCTGGCATTTTCTTGGGACACCTGGGTGAGAGAGAGTCGTGGAGGGTGATTTAAGCCTTGGGTTTCTACTCTGCCCAACAGAGACTCAAAATCCTCATCTAATGGAATTGCTAAGAGAACCAAAGAGGCGAATCACTCCTTTATTCACCCAATATTGATAGCTCAGGGGCATTGAGCGTGTCCTAAGAACCAGGTCCCATACAGAGTTTTTAAAATCAGCCTCTCAACCCTATGAGGGCAGTGCTACAATTATGACCATTGTACAGAGGAGGAAACTCGAAGCTCAGACAGGCAAAGTCACTTACCAAAGATCACACGGCAAGTAAGTGGTGGATTCCGGACTTGACCCACTGACTCATTAATCCATTCAGTTACGTTTATGGAGCTCCTGGCAGTTGAATAGCAGTAGGCACTGGAGAAAGTGGAAGGAGGCGGACATCCCAGGGGGAGGGGCTGACATCCCAGGGGGAGGGGCTGGCCTTCTTGTTCAGAGCCGGTAAGCTCCACCTCCTCGCCACGCCCTGTCCCTAAAGGTGCTGAGTGGATTCGTAACAGGTCCGCAGGTAAGCCCTGGGGATTCAAACCGTGCCTGGAAGGAACAGAGCCTTTACAGAACTCGCAGCATCAGCATGACAGTTTTGAAAGGAAGATCCCGCAGAAGGATCTGCACCTCCCAGGCAGCAGAGATAATCACTTGCTCTTAATCACTACCTCTGTTTCTCTCAGGCAATGAGGAAGGGGAGGCGGGGCCCCCAACACGGCCTGGTTTGAGATGTTCCCAGCTGTAGGAGACAGACAGTCACCAAGTGTGGGAAAATAGTTGTCATGAGACTCCTCACCTCCTGACACGTTGCCAGCCCGCCCAAAACCCTCCCGTGTGGCTGTGAAGTTGTAAGATATTTTCGTGTTGGCTGAGCACCTCCGTGCTTCCCTATCATTACAGTGGCCCGGCTGGGGACAAGCTTACTCGCCTGAGTTCCCAGGCCCGATGATGATTTTAGGGAGGAGATTCAGACTCAGTGCTGTGTGAGTCCAGAGCCTGGGTCCTCCCTCCTGCCCTCAGCACCACCAGATGTTCCCATTCTTGTTCACAGAGCATAAAATAAAGAGGAGGGAATGTGACAGCCTTAGCCTGACGTCCATTCATGATGAGGTGGGGTTTTCTTTGCTTGCTTTGTGTCTGGGACACACATGATACTGTCACCTGCATGGTCTTGCAGCACCTGAGAGCTGGGTATACTGAGTGGCTGTGCCTCACTTGTTGAAAGTGGGGGCCCCTCATGTGCCTCCCCATGTGGTAGGGAGTGCTAGGGACCCCAAATAAGTCAGGCTCGGATCCGATCCCAAAGAGGCCTCAGACTGTCACAGAGAGGCCTGGAGGAGGTCAGGCTGTGACAAAGGGGTGCCAGTGGGCCCAGAGGAAGGGGCTTAAGTCAGAAGTGGTGCCAGGTGGTGCTGGAGGCCTGAAGGGCTAGGACTTCATCCAGGCTGCTGGGGAGGGAGGAGATGGAAGGGGCAGAGAGAGTGGGGGAGGGGTGGGGGGCTGTGCCAGGTACTGTCAGGCTGGGGGAAGGAAAGGCTAAACTCTAGGGGTCCCTGCCCTCCCCCCTCCCCCTCCATTTCCCTCCCCCAACTCCCTCCTTCTCCCCGCTCTAGGTCTTGGGCACTTTGAGGCCCACAGGAATGCAAGACAGGGCTTGGCCAAACCAGCCATCCTGGTCCCCTCCCTCTGCCACTCTTTCCTCTTTCCTGTCATCAGCTTCCCTCTCCCACTGCCTGGCCTTTCCCTCCAGGCCTCTCCTTTGGCAGTCCTGGATCCAGACCCCTCCCCACAGGGCCTGTTGCTCCCTCCTTCTCATTCCAGAGGCAAACTCAGCAACTGAATGACTGTGTGACCTTCACCGAGCTTCTACTGGCTGGTCTATAAAATGGTTTTATTAGTTTCCTCTTGCTGTTCCAATTTAGTGACTTAAAACAACACAAACACATTGGGGGTGACGGCCATGGGATGTGCTAGTGTAGAGGCCTGTGGGTCCTGACAGTGTCATCCAGCCCACAGAGAATCTTTTGGAGCCTCGATAACTGTTACCCCAGGAGCCTAGAGCCCACTGTGGTCTGCCATCTTCTTCCTCTGTGCCCTGGCTGCCTCATCTTGTATTTGCTGGAGGTGGCCAGTCCTTGCTGGAATCAAGGCTGCAGGGTCCTTCTTGCATCCTCCTCCTCTTTCAGTGCCTGATTCCACCACTAGGCTGGAGCCAATGCCATCTTCATTGTCCTCCTGGTGCTGGACCCTCCCCTGGATGTGCTCTGACTGGCCCCTGCATGGCAACCTCTTGCCACCTGGACCCTAGCAACCTCTGCTCTATGTGTGTGAGGACCACACCTTCAAGTGTCAGCTGAGCCAGGCCTTCATTTCTGCCAAGGAGGAGGGTCTGAGGAGGGACAGATGCAATCAGGCACTGGGGATGGAGGCTGAGCAATGATGGGAGGACCTGAGGGAAATTCCCGGAGAGTTAGGGATAGTGTGTGTGGTGAGCTGGTCTCCCTGCTCCTCAGTCTTCAGAGAATGTGAGACACTGAACTGAATGCAGAGATGGTGGGTGGGGGTGAGAAGGCAGAGAGAGCTGGAGGTGCAGAGGGAGAGATGGAGACCTATGGGGACGGGGGGACAGCAGCTCAGAGACAGGGGGACAGAGACCCAGCGGGAAGGGGACAGAGATTGGGGGGATAGATACCTCGGAGGAGAGAGACTCACAGAGAGGGGGGCACAGACCCAGAGGGAGGAGGGACAGAGGCGAGGGGGCAGAGACTAGGGTGGAGGGGGACAGAAACCCAGAGAGAGACAGAGCCCCAGACAGGAGAACAGAGACCCAGAGAGAAAGCAGCAAGGTGGAAGAAGAGATGCTCAGAGATGCAGATGGGATGGAATCACACAGATGAGGCTGCAGCCAGGAGCCAGCCAGAGAGAGGTGTGAGCGGGAGGAAACAGAAAAAGATATGGAGGTAAAACCCCAGAGGGACACAGAAACATGGGCGCTTTAGTGAAAGATGGAAATAGAACTGGTGTTGGAAGGATAGGAGAGAGAACGACAGCGGAGTGGGGACAGAAACAGAGGCAGACAGACCAACTGAGAGACAGAGAGAGTCAGGTCACAGACTGGTGGAACATGAGCCCAGCTGTAAAGACTGGAACACAGACAGGGCAGAGGAATTTGGCAGGTGGAACTTGGGGGGACCAAACTTCCTGGCTGAGTAATTCTTGAGATATGGGACTTCAGGGCCCAGGCCACACAAGTCCATGCAAACTGGGTGCGTCAGTCCCCAAGGTGGGACAGAATATCAATGTGGCTTTTCTGGTTCCATTTTCTATCCCCTGTGCTTTCTCTCTGTCCCTCCTGCCCCCCTTCCCTGGGAAACATCATTTGCCTCCTTCATTTTCAAACTCCCAAGTCTTTCCAAACTGAAAATTAATTTCCCTTCCACGTTCTGAGTCTCCGATGTATCCATAGAGCTGCCTTCCAAGTGCACTCAGCTCCAAGACAGAAACACATCTTCAGCAAACGCATTACCGCAATGCCTCTTGCCCCTGACTGCACAGCGGTCTCTTGGGGGAGTTTTTAAAACAAAATCGATGCCCAGGCCTGTCCCCTGGCACAGTGATTTAAGTGGTCCAGGGTGGAACTCTTTCCCTCCCCTGGGACCATCTGTCTCCATGTGCCTGTGGTTGTGAAAATGAAACCTTGATAACTCCCAGAGAACAGAGAAACGTGGCACTAAGTGGTTGAAAACCCTGGGGGTGAGAAGAGGAGGATGGATGGAAAGATGGAGTCCATTGTCCATATTTGTTTTACAAACACTGACATCCGTGGAGGTGGGGGGCAGCGGGAGTCAGACCCTGCTTAGAGGTCCCCACCCTCAAACTGTGGGTGAAGAGTTGAGAGACACAGGCAGGAGAGACTGACTTGGCTTGGGGTGGTGAGGAAGACTTCTGGGACAGTGACACAAAGGTCATTCTGGGCAGGGGCCACAACAAGTGCAAAGGCATTTGTCAAAACTGCCAAAATGTGGTATTTGGGGTCATGTTTAAAATATTTGTGTCTATACCATGCCAGAGGGGGCATGGGAGATGGGTGAGATTAAACAAAGAAAATAAGGTGGTGCCTGTGGCTCAAAGGAGTAGGGCACCAGCCCCATATACCAGAGGTGGCGGGTTCAAACCCGGTCCTGGCCAAAAACTAAAAAAAAGGAAAAGAAAAGAAGAATGGAGAGTCAGGTTTCACACAGTCTCCAATGCCAGGTGGAGGGCTGGGATTCTTATTTGGGGGGCCCGGAAGCCGAGGGAGGGGCAGAATTGACTCTGAGGATTGGAGGAGACAGAAGGCTGGGACAAGAAAGCAAAGAGGAGGAAGGATACAGCAAGGACTCCCCCAAATCTGAGAGCTGCAGTTTGCAGGAACCAGCATTGCTATCCCCAGTGCAACTCTTGTGCAGGCCAATTTCTGGCTGAGAAAATAGTCCAAGACTGCCTCTGTGTGGTTACTTAGAGTCTTGCAAGCAAGGACTCTGGGGCTGTTAAGTGTCTAAATCTAAAAGTGTTTGTAATCCACAAATGTTATATTAATCTGAGCTGTAAGGCCGGGTGTGGTGGATTGCCAGAGCTCACGGGTTTGAGAGCAGCCTGAGCCAGAGCGAGACCTCGTCTCTAAAAATAGCCAGGTGTTGTGGGTGGCGCCTGTAGTCCCAGCTACTCAGGAGGTTAAGGCAAGAGAGTTGCTTAAGCCCTGGAGTTTGAGGTTGCTGTGAGCTATGATGTCACGGCATTCTGCCAAGAGTGACAAAGTGAAAATCTGTCTCAAAAAACAAAACCTGACCTGAAATTGTAGTGTGACTGTTAATCAGCTCATAAATGGAATTTTTAGGCTTTTTCTGGGAAACTCAGCATGTGTATCTACCTTTTCAGATACTGAGTTGAAATGAAATTGCTTCTTACCAGGTGAAAAGGTAGATGAGGCTCAAATGAAGGCTGGCATATCCCCCAGGGCATTCACCTGAGGCTGTTGGAGATGCTTCCAGGGAATGGGGAGGAGGAATTCAATGAGGGGACTGCTGACAGATTGCCTATCTGGGGCTCTGGGTTTTTTTTTTATAGGAAGGGGCATTGATAGTGGGTATTGAAGTTTGAATAGGAGTTTGAAGAGAAAAGAGGAAACTGTATTGATATACTATGATAACAAAGAAGATGATGATAAATACAGACCCTCTAAAGCTTATAAACTCCCTTCATATCTTTGATCTCAGGCTGCCCTTGCAGTGGCCTTCTTTAGCCCATTGGACAAAGATTTTTGCTTTTGTCTGACGAAGAAAACTGGAGCTTGGAGAGAAGTAATGAGTCTGAAGTATGCAGCAGTCTGTGTTGGTGCCAGGTGGTGAGTCAGCCCTGCTCTTTCTCCCTTCTGTGCTCTTGCACCTAGAGTTGGAATGTCCTTCCCCCGCGAGGAATGCTCCTCACAGATTCCTACTCACCCCTCAAAACCCAGCTCAGTCTGAGCCTTCATCACCCTCCTCCCTCAGACCCAGGAGTCCACCCCCACACCCAAACACCCAGGCATGCAGCAGGCCTGTGGCTGGTGTGGGGAGGATCAGGATGTGCTGATTCAGTTACATTTAATTGGTCTCAGAGGCCAGTGTCATGGTTCGGGCAGAGGCAGGGCTGTGGGATTCAGGGGTCCTGTGTGTTTTCACTGCTGAGCCTGAGAGAAGAAAGGAGACGAGATAGAGAGATACACAGAGACATGAGAGAGGGAGGGAACACGATGATAAGATGGGGGTCAGAGAGACACAAGTTCAGTTCCCCACCTCCCTACCTCCTCCCGCTCACCTTGTTGAAGAAGTAGATGGAGGCGAGGATGGTGAACACGGCCATGGCCAAGGTCACATTCTGGGGGAGGAGGTCAGAGGTCAGGACTCTTTCCCTGCCCTGGCCCTGGCCCTGCCCCAGGCCTCCATCCCCTGTCAGATCCCTCCTCACTTCCTGAAAGTTCATGGCCATGGGGCTACAGCCGCTCACGGGCGTGACCTCTTGCTTCCGTTCCAGGGTCTCTGAGCCAAGAAGGGGAGAAACCCCTGGAACCTGAGAGGGTGTTGTCGGAGAGACCAGAATGGCGGTCATGGCAACAAGGAAAGGGCATTCTGGGTGGAGGAGACAGCTAGGCAGGGGCTTTGGGAGGGGGGAATGTGGGCACAGTGTTTCACATGCTATGCCTGAGCCTGGAGAGTCTAGGCTCCAAGTGCCTCAGGAATTTGGATTTTTCCCAGGAGGGTGCTAGGGAGCCATGGGAGGGCTGTGAGTGGAGGCAGGGAAGGATCAGTTCTCCATGTTCCAGGGTCTGGTCACCAGTTTGAGGAGTAGGAGTGGCAGTGACAGGGCAGAAACTGTGATGGCAATAGCAGCAGCAGCGACACGCCCATTATCATGACAGCCCCTTGGCAGCCCTGAGGGTTGCTCAGCTGGCCCTCCCTCTCATTTTGCAAGTGCCTGCACTCTTTTCATCCATGATGGCTTTAGAACCAACTTCCACATTACCAGAAATACAGAGGCTGGAGAAACGTGCAGTTGATCCTCAACGTGTCTGGATTCTGTGCTTGTGAATTCATTTACTCTCTAAAATGCATTTGTAGGCTGCATGCGCGGTGGCTCACACCTATAATCCCAGCACTCTGGGAGGCTGAGGTGGGTAGATTGCTTGAACTCAGGAGTTTGAGACCAGCCTGAGCAGGAGCGAGACCCCTGTCTCTACTAAAAATAGGAAAAAAATAGGCAGACATAATGGCGGGTGCCGGTGGTCCCAGCTACTCGGAAGATGAAGCAAGAGGATCGCTCTAGCCCAAGAGTTTGAGGATGCTATGAGCTATGATGCCACGGCACTCTACCCAGGGCGACAAAGTGAGACTCTTTCTCAAAAAGAAAAAGAAGTGCATTTGCACTCTGCAAATCAGTACTCGGTCATTTGTAGACACGAATACCATTGCTAAAAATGTGAGCTGCATGACATGCTCGGGTCCAGCTGAGAAGGAATGAGGAAGACTGCTGACCCCCACAGGATGGAGACTTCAGGGGATGCTGCAGGATGAGAAGCTGGGCTCTGCGGCCCGCTGAAGGGGTTCAAATCCCACTCCAGGAACTGTGAGGGAGAGCCTCCAGGGAGTCACTTAAGATTTCTGAGACTTTTCTTTGCTTGTGATATAGAGAAGATAGAACCTATCCTAACAAGGCATTTGTTGGGATTTAAGATTATCATCTACGTGCGATATGTGCACATGTGCCTGTTTATATCTACATCTATTGCAAAAAGAGAGAATATATGGTCTCGTTACTCAGGTAGCTACTCACTATTCAAGGCAGATATAGTCTCATTGTTTATGGTAGTTATGTTGCTTAACTATGAACCCTGAACCATTACTTCCATAGAAAAAACATATATATATATATATATATTTTCTTTTTTTTCTTTTGAGACAGAGTCTCAAGCTGTCACCCTGGGTAGATTACTATGGCATTATAGCTCACACCAACCTCAAACTCAAGCTCAAATGATCCTCTTCCTCAGTTATTCTTTTTCTCTTTTTAGTAGAGATAGGGTCTCACTTTTGCTCAGGCTGGTCTCAAACTCATGAGCTCAAGCAATCCACCCACTTTGGCCTCCCAGAGTGCTAGGATTACAGGCGTGAGCCACCTCGCCAGGCCGAGAGATATATTTAGTAATGAAGCAATGGTCTATGTCACCAAGCAAAAAAAAGGCAAATGGACTTGCTCTATTTTAAAAAGTCTGTAAGAGATGTGACTAGATTTGATATGATCCTGGACTGGTTGTTAGTTTCGATAAACCAGCTATAAAGAATATTTAGGGAGAAATTGCAGGACATTTGAATAAAGAGTGGGTATCAGTGTTATTGCCATGGAAAGGAGGAGATGGTTAATTAACTGGGAAATGCAGGTTACAAAATTACAGACTCAGTATGATTTCATTTGGGTAAGAAGTACATAAAGGTGCATTAAAATGTGCATTAAACAATCTTCAGTGATGTTCTATGTCAGTGTCGCAGCAGAAAGCAGCAAGCACAGCTCAGAAGTGTTTAACTAGAGAGAGTTTAAGGGACCATGTTCAGAGGCAGCAATAGGGTTAAGGTGTGAGCAGGGTCCTGAGCTGGGTACTTCAGGGGATGCTGCAGGATGAGAAGCTGGGCTCTGCGGCCCGCTGAAGGGGTTCAAATCCCACTCCAGGAACTGTGAGGGAGAGCCTCCAGGGAGTCACTTAAGATTTCTGAGACTTTTCTTTGCAATAGATGTAGATATAAACAGGCACATGTGCACATATCGCACGTAGATGATAATCTTAAATCCCAACAAATGCCTTGTTAGGATAGGTTCTATCTTCTACCAGCTACCAGCTCAGGACTTAGGGGCTTAGCAACAGCAGGGAGCTGCTACCACCCTTCTTGGGGTTGAATTGAGTCCCCCCAAACAATATGTTGAAGTCCTCATCCCTGGTGCCCATACATGTGACCTGATTCGGAAATGGGATTTTTGCGGATGTAACCAAGTTAAGCTGAGCTTGTAGCTGGTGTCCTTCAAAGAAGAGAAGAGACACAGACAGAGGCGCAGGGAGGAGATGGCCATGTAACAATGGAGACAGACCACAGTGATGCAGTCACAGGCAAGAATCAGCAAGGATTGCCGGCAACACCGGAGGCTGGGAGAGAGGCATGGAACAGATTTTCCCTCACCCCAGAGTTGCCAGAGGGAACCAGCAACCCTGCTTGACACCTTGAACTTGGACTCCCAGCTTCCAGCACTGAGAGAGAATAAATGTCTGTTTGGTTAAGCCACGCAGTTTGTGGTAACTTGTTACAGCCGTGCCTCAGCACACTAACACCCCCCTCCCCACCTGAGATAACAAGGGGCAGGGAGGGAGTGATGTCACTTCACCCGAAGACAGATGGGTCTTGAGGAGCTATGGGGGGGCATCTTCCATCCTCCAATGTCCTGCCCTCCTTCTGGCTGACCTCAGCCAGAGTCAGGAGGGCAGGGCCAGGCTGGCACTGAAGGCAGAGACCAGCCGGCAGGGCACAGAGAAGGGCAGAAAGTGGATCCAGGGCAAATTCGGAAAGAACTACAATGCTTTCCCATATTTACTTACCAGGGGTTGAATCATGGTTCCTCAAGATGTCCATGTCCGAATCCCTGAAACCTATAAATACATGACCTTTGCAGATTCACTTAAGGATTTTTTTTTTTTTTTTTTTTTTGAGACAGTCTCACCTTGTTGCCCCTGGTAGAGTGCTGTGGCATCATAGCTCACAGCAACCTCAGACTCTTGGGCTCAAGCAATTCTCTTGCTTTAGCCTCCCAAATAGCTGGAAGGACAGGCACCTGCCACAATGCTGGGCTATTTTTAGAGACGGGGCATCACCTGTGGCTCAAGAAGTAAGGCGCTGGCCCCATATACTGGGGGTGGCGGGTTTAAGCCTGGCCCTGGCCAAAACTGCAAAAAACAGCAAAACAAAACAAAACAAAACAAAACAAAACAAAACAAAACAAAACAAAACAAAACAACCCAGTATTCATTTTTAGAGACAGGGCCTTGCTCTAGCTCAGGCTGGTCTTAAACTCCTACGCTTAGGCAATACACGTACCTTGGTCTCCCTGAGTGCTGGGATTATAGGCATGAGCCACCTTGCCTTGTCATATGTAAGGATCTTGATGGGCTGATGATCCTGGAGCATCCAGGTGACCTAATGCTATCACAAGTGTCCTGATAGGAAGAATGCAAAGGGAAATCTGATAGATACGGAAGGGCCAGGTGGGGTGGCTCACGCCTGTATTCTCTGCACTTAGGGAGGCTGAGGTGGGAGTATTGCTTGAGCTTAGGAGTTCAAGAACAGCCTGAACAAGAGTGAGACCCCCGTCTCTACTAAAATAGAAAAACTAACCAGATGTGAGGCAGGTGCCTGAGTCCTAGCTACTAGGGAGGATGATGCAGGAAGATTATTTAAGCCCAGGAGTTTGAGGTTGCTGTGAGTTATGATGCCATGGCACCCTACTCAGGGCAACAGAGTGAGACTCTGTCTCAACACAAAAAGAAAAAAAGAAAAGAAACCAAAGACAATGTGACAGCTGAAGCAGGTGCCTCACTGCTGGCTGTGAAGATGGAGAAAGGAGCCACAAGCCATGGAATTCAGCTTCAGAAGCTGGAGAAGGCCAGGAAAGGGCCTCTCCCTCGGAGCCTTTGGAGGGAGGGTGGCCTTGACCACACCTTGCTTTCTACCCAGCAAAACTCATTTTGCACTTCTGACTTCCAGACTGTAGGGGAATAAATATGTCATTTGAAGCCATGAAGTGAGTGGTACCTGGTTGTAGCAGTCACACAGCAGCTAGTACCCAAGAGGATATTTAAAGTGCTGTTATCTGGCTCAGCGCCTGTGGCTCAAGAGGCTAAGGTGCCAGCCACATACATCTGAGCTGGTGGGCTCGAATCTAGCCTGGGCCTGCCAAACAACAAGGACAGCTGCAACCAAAAACTAGCCTGGCCTTGTGGCAGGTGCCTGTAGTCCCAGCTACTTGGGAGGTGGAGGCAGGAGAATCGCTTGAGCCCAGGAGTTGGAGGTTGCCATGAGCTGTGATGCCATGGCACTCTACCCAGGGTGACAGCTTGAGGGGCTGTCTCAAAAAAGAAATAAAAATAAAGTGCTGCTGTCTCTGGGGACAGAATATGGCTTCTAGTTCTTGTTTGTTTCAGTTTTTTCCCCCTGATCTTTGCTCAGCTCATGTACCACTTTGGTACACTGAAAAAAATCTCTCTCTCTCTCATCTTTCTGCTTATAATAGGGTAGCCCTCAAGTGTCAAAGCATCAAAGTACAGAAAATACAACACGTGGTCAATACAGTCTGCCTCCATAACCTAGGGGGTCAGGACCATCACAGAGATGAAGAATAAAGTGGGAAGGGGCTGCCCAAGCTGTGTCAGCAACGTAGTAAGCCCTGGGGAGGCTCCGAGGTGGTAACTGGTCAGAACTCAGGAAGTGAGTGGTAAGGACTCATCTTTATTTATTTAGAGAACATTATTGTGGAGCCTGCTTCCAAGACAGCCCCAGGGATTCTTGCTGCCTGGTAGTCATACCCTGTGTAGTCCTCTCTCTCTTAGAAGGGGGCTGACCTGTAAAAACATTCAAATATGGTGAAAGTGGCAGAGGATGATTGCCAAGGCTAAGTTATAAAATACATTGCCATCTCTTGGATTGCTCGCTCTGGGGGAAACCAGCTGCCATGTTGTAAGGATGCTCAAGCAACTCCACAGAGAGGTTTGTGTGGGGAGTAACTGGGGCCTCCAACCACTAGCCCTATCAGGAAGGTTGGAGATGGCTATGTAGCCCCAGTGAAGTTTTCAAATGACTGCCCTAGCTGTAGCTTGACTGTAACTTTGGGAAACATCCTGGGGCAGAATAACCCAACTAAGCTACTCTCAAATTTATAACCCACAAAACCTGTGAGAAATGAGAAATAATAATAAATGTTTACTGGTTTTTTTTTTTTTTTTTTCTTTTGAGACAGTCTCACTATGTCACGTTGGGTAGAGGGCTGTGGCGTCACAGCTCATAGCAACCTCAAACTCTTGGGCTTAAGTGAGTCTCTTGCCTCAGCCTCCCAAGTAGCTGGGACTACAGGCGCCTGCCACAGTGCCCGGCTATTTTTTGGTTGCAGTTGTCATTGTTGTTTAGCTGACCTGGGCCAGGTTTGAACCTGTCAGCTTCTGTGCACTTGGCTGGCACCATAACCACTGTGCTATGGGCGCCAAGCCATGTTTACTGTTTTATGTGGCTAAGTTTCAGTGTAATTTGCTACATGGCAATAAATAACATAGCTACTTAGTAGTTCTAAGTGCTGATATATGCAGACTGCTTGTTCCCTTTTTGTGAAATGAAGGCACAGAGAGGTGTAGTAGTTTGCCTGAAGTTACACAGCTGGTAAATGGTGAAGCTGGGATTTAAACCCCAGTCTGGCTTATTCCAGAGTCTTAGGGTTCAACCACTAGCTTTGGCTGGCTGGTACCAGAAGAAGGTGAAATCTCCAAGAAGACCAAGAGAGCCTCAGAAAAACCCCAACATTTAAGGAGCAAGGAAAGGAAGAACAAGTTGAGAGTGGGGAAGAAAGAAGAGAAGAGAGAACAGAGAATATAAGTCTAGAATGTGGGGGCAGCAGTTTCTCTGAGTCTAAATCCAGGTTAAAGACACCTGGGTTCATAACCCAGCTTTGTCACTCATTAAGTGTTTTCTGAAGCAAGTTTCTTAACACTTGGTGCCTCGATTTCCCCTTGTAAACAACAGGGATGTGATAACCATATCAATATCTCCTAGGGTTGCAGTGAAGATTAAAGGGATTAGTTAATCTAAGACTTGCAAAGGCTTGAGGGAGCCAGATCCAGGAGGCTGCAACCCCAGTGGAGGCATGCTGGGACCTGCTCTAATGGGGGTGCTGAGGCAGAGGGTGACGTGCAGGCAGGGCTGCGGCCCAGACAGAGGGCTGAGCTCAGCGTCTGGGCTTGTGGAAATGGCCGGGCCAGGGTTTCTGGGCCACTCTGCTGGACCTTTTCTGCTGTTGCTGTTGGTGCTACCGCTGCAGGCCCTGCCGGAAGGACCCCTGGTGTTTGTGGCTCTGGTGAGGTGCCCTGCCCAGCCTGGCCCCTCACATCCCCAGGCCAGCCCTGACCTGGTCCTGTCCCCAGGTGTTCCGCCATGGCGACCGAGCCCCACTGGCCTCCTACCCCACAGACCCACACAAGGAGGCAGCTTCTACCCTGTGGCCACGTGGCCTAGGCCAGCTGACCAGGGTGAGAAGTTGGGTAAGGTGAGGGAGGGGGAGTGGCTGGGGAGGGGTGTACTGAGGCTGCTCTGTCTCCAGGAGGGTGTCCACCAGCAGCTGGAGTTGGGCCGCTTCCTGAGGAGCCGCTATGAGGACTTTCTGAGTCCCCAGTACCGGCGGGAGGAGGTACTGCCACATCCACTTCTGCCTGGCCCTGACCGCTCACCTCTGACCTCCACTAACCCCAGTGCTCCCTTTGGGTCTCCGCTTCTGGTCTTGGACCCCCCATCAACCTGACCTAGTCCCTGTTTCTGCTCTGCAACCTCATCTCAACTGGGGTCATCTCAACATCATGACCTCTGTCTTCTGTCAACTCTATTTTCTGACCTCCACCTCTGTTTTCTGACTCCCATCGACTCCAATCAGCCTTTAGACATCTGACCTTCAAACTCGATTGATTCTTTTTTTTTTTTTTTTTTTGCAGTTTTTGGCCGGGGCTGGGTTTGAACTCGCCACCTCTGGCATATGGGGCCAGCGCCCTACTCCTTTGAGCCCCAGGCACTACCCCAAACTCAATTGATTCTTTCACCCATGTTGATCCAACTTCCCCTGCTGGCCTTTAACTCTTGAACTCTATGCTTCTTCAGTTCTCACCTTCCATTCCTGTCTTCTAACATCCCCTGATTAGAATTGGTCCTCCTGACCTCTGACCTCTGACAAATATGCACTAAACTCTGACTCCAAGGTCTCCAACCTGCTCTCCTCATCTTGACCTCTAACCTCTAGCCTCCACCGATTCCAGTCTTCCTTGCTGCCTCTCATGTACTCAACTGACCCCCTTAACCCAACACAACCCCCCAACTTCTGACCTCCAACGTGCATGCTCCTGACATTGACCTCTGACACTTGATCACAGATTCCAACATCAAAGGACAGATGCTCAAACCAGCCCTGAGTTTTGACTCCCAATGCCTAACCTTCAGTCTCTCTTTATGACCTTTAACCTACCCCAGGCTGAATCTGAAGCTTTTGTCACCACAGCTGATCTCTAACCCTGACCATGGTCCCCTGCGTGCCCTCTCCCCACCCTACCCCAGGTGTATATTCGCAGCACAGACTTTGACCGGACACTGGAAAGCGCTCAAGCCAACCTTGCTGGGCTGTTCCCTGAGGCTGCCCCGGGGAGCCCCGAGGCTCACTGGAGGCCCATCCCTGTGCACACAGTGCCAGTCTCTGAGGACAAGGTCAGGTGGCTGGACAGGATGTGGTAAGGTAGGGAGAGGGGATGAAGGGAAACACAGAGAGAAAGGGACTCACTGAGGCTGAAAGAGACAGAGGCAGCTGCAGGCCCAGCTGCATGGGCTTCTGGAGGCCTGGGACACTTAGGGCAGTAAGGCAGTGTCTAGACGGTGCTGAGCCACTGTCCCAGCTGCTCAGCTAGATCTGGGAGAGACTGGACCTGAAGCAAGGGCCAAGAGCCCCAACACCTCATGTGCCATGAGAGCCAGGTATGCTGATGTTCTCTCTGAGCCTCAGTTTCCTCCAGTTGCTGAGGTTCCCCATGCGCAGCTGTCCCCGCTACCATGAACTGCTACGGGAGACCACAGAGGCCGAGGAGTACCAGGAGGCCCTGGAGGGCTGGACGGTGAGCTGGGTTGTGGATGGGGTGCCAGGCGGGGAGGACAGGCTTGGCTCACTCAGCCTTCTGCATCCAGGACTTCCTGACTCGCCTGGAGAACTTCACAGGGCTGTCACTGGTTGGAGAGCCACTCCGCAGGGCATGGAAGGTTCTGGACACGCTGATTTGCCAGGTAAACCCTTACCTCCTCCCAGCCAAGGGGTTAAAAGACACCAGCTTTCAAATCCCAGCTTTGCTAGCTGTGTTCCCTCAGGCAAGTTTCTTAACCCTCTGTTGCCTCAGTTTCCCCATCTGCACAATGAGGATGGAAACAGCCATATCAACACCTCCTAGGGGTGCTGTGAAGATCCAAACAGATTAATCCACATAAGTGCTCAGCATGTGTGTGGGCCACACAGGAGTTTGAGGATACAGGCCCATATGTACATAGGCAATTCTTCCCCCAAATTCCCGTAACTAGAAAACCCGAAACTTGGCAGCAGGAGCTGACCTGAAATGATGCACTGCTTGTGATTTACCCAACTTTGAGGTGTGTTGTGTCACACAGTGGGAATACTGATGTGCATGATTTCGGGACTGCACCAGGCTTCACCATGTGTAATGTGCTATATACACTGTCACACCTTCTCAGATCCAAAACGTCTCAATTTTAAAACACCTTTGGCTCCAGGGGTTTCAGATAATTCCTTCTGTTATCGCAATGTGATAACAGTGTTATTATCAATCACTATTTTCACACCATGATATCCTGACCAGCCCAGCCCATGAGGGAGGGGCTCAGGCAGAGGGTGGGGAGGAGCCCTCATCTCATGAGGGATCAAGATGGCACATCTCCTTGTACCCTCTCTATCTCTTCCAGCAAGCTCACAGTCTTCCCCTCCCATCCTGGGCCTCCTCAGATGTCCTGCGGACACTCGCCCAGATCTCTGCTTTGGATATTGGGGCCCATGTGGGCCCACCTCGAGCAGCAGAGAAAGCCCAGCTGACAGGGGGTGAGGTGTGGAGCCAGGAGGGTGGGAGGCTGGGGCACCGTCCTTTCAGGGGTTCTAAGGGCTCTGTTCCTACCCTCTTAGGGATCCTGCTGGATGCTATCCTCTCCAACTTCTCCCGGGTCCAGCGCCTGGGGCTTCCCCTCAAGATGATCATGTACTCAGCTGTGAGTCCTTGGGAAGGGAAGTGGTGCCATCTGGGCACAGGGATAAGGGTGATGGCAATTTGGGTAAGGAACAACCTGTGGTCCCAGTGGAACCTCAGCTCACTGCTTTGGGTAACCTGTTATCTCCAAACCGTACTCTTGGACCATATCACTAGAGGTATAGATTCAAGGAGGGAGGAGATGCTGTCCTGGGAAAAAGAATTTAGCTTCTCTGGAAGGACAGGGTGTTTAATAGAGCTGTCCAGTCAGATTTTGCATCTATTTGACCAATCTTTACTGAATGAATGTCTGTAGTCTGTAACTGATGGGACTGCCTTTTCGGGAGAGTGAAGGAGGAGGAGGTTGGTGGGGTCAGTTCTAAGGACCCTGGGAGACATCTTGGAGGCTGCTGGATGCACAAGTCTAGAGTTCAGGAGATAGATCTCAGAGGAGGAGCCCTGTCTCAGTCTTTGGATCACCTGCAGCATGACAGCACCCTGCTGGCCCTGCAAGGGGCCCTGGGCCTCTATGATGGGCACGCCCCACCATATGCTGCCTGCCTTGGCTTTGAGTTCCGGAGGCGCCTTGGAGATCTGGATGAAGATGGAGGGTGAGGATGGGGTGGTGCCAGGGGAGTGGGTGGGACAGAACTCTCAAGAGGGATGGCATGCCTGCTGGGCAGAGGGCACAGCCAGGCACTGGCCCATGTGGGTGGTGGGGGATCTTCATAGGATAGTGTTAGAAGATTGACAAATGGTAATCAGAAGCCCAGTTTTTCCAGGTTTTTAAGTCAGCAGCAGGGGAGGTGCCACAGTCTCCTTTCTCCCTTCAGGAACGTCACCATCTCCCTCTTCTATCGCAATGACTCAGCCCACCAGCCCCTGTCTCTCAGCTTCCCAGGGTGCCCAGCCCCCTGCCCACTTGGCCACTTCCACCAGTTAACCGCTCCAGTCCGGCCTCCAGCTCACGGGGTCCCTTGCCATGGCCTCTATGAGGCTGCCACCCCACCAGGTGATAATCCTGTGGGTTAGGGTGGGAGTGGGTCCGAGTCCTAGAACTCACAACCCGCATGTTCTCCCTGCAGCCCCTGTGGTGCCCCTGCTGGCGGGAGCTGTGGCTGTGCTGGCAGCTGTCTGCATGGGGCTGGGCCTGCTGGCATGGAGACCAAGCTGCCTGCGGGCCTGGGGGGGTCCTGTGTGAGCCAGAAACTGCCCCCGCAGCTGACATTGGATCCCAACATGTGTGCATACTCACTGCTCTGGTCTGACTTACTGTGCATGTGGGGAGCAATGGCTGGGTGGGCTCCCTGGCCTGGAAGCCAGTGGTGTGTACATGTGCATGCATCTGTGAAGGTAGTACGTGTGGGCGCATATATGGATGTGTTGACATCTCTGCACTTACATGTTGGCCATATGTCTACACGTGTCACACTCCTACATTAATGTGTGACAAAGTCCAGTCCTGCTGGGGGCCATGCCAGCACCAGCTTCCAGATGCCCTCAGGTTGGGGTCAGGCCCGTGTTGCCGAGGGCAGATGTGGGATTCAAAGCCTACCCCCCCTCCCACCCCCCAGACAGCTGGCACCAATCCTGTGACTTTGGTAAAGGGTTAAATTTCATTTGACCCAGTCAAGACAAATCCAGCAGGTTCTATAATCCCCAAAATTAACCTCCCAGGGACTAGCAGAGAGCAGATGGTGCTGAGGACATTCTCTCTAGGTTGCCTATGGTAGCATGTGCAGCAATTATTTGGAGGGAAGTGGGGGCAGCTCTTTAAAAAATGCTGAAGATGAGGAGCCTAGTGATTATGACTAGGCCCAATGGGGGACAAGTGTGCACCTGTAACACTGCCCTAACCTGTCAACCCCCACCCCACAGGCCAGTGGACAGTGTAGCCATCCCAATCATAGGGCCAGACCTCACTGTGGGGGAACGGGTGGGGAGGCTAGAGGCATGGTGGGTGCTAAGTTACAACCACTTGGCACCCATTAGATATGGTAGCCAGGAGGCACCTTAGGGGGCTGGTGATATAGAACCACTCCCAGCAACCAGGAGAAAGGTCTGGGGACAATGGGAAAGGGTTGGGCTAGGGCTAGCAGCCTCTACAGTCCTCACAATTAGAGACATCAAGCGAACTGTCTTCCACAAGGGGGCCACCACCATAGCTTCCCCTCCCCTGCGTTGTGGAAAATCCTGCCCTGGGCCCTAAAGGTGGCCTTTGCAGACCATCCCTGACCCACCCACTATCCTGTTATCTCTAGAGGTACTAGTAGCCATGACCTGGCCAAGACTGGGAATTCCCTGGCTAAACCCCTTCTGGTGGGGGCTTCTTGCTTATAGATTCACAAAGACTCAAAATACTATCTGGGGTTGTCACTGTGATCTGGGCTGTCAAGAGCCCACTCCCACTCGGCAGACTGTTGGAATAGCCTGCAGAGCTAGGGGCCCAAAGATGTAGGAGCTGGTATGCACTTCTGTCCTGTCCTCAGGGCACCCCCGGATCCAGGTCAACATGAGAGCTCACATGGGAATGGTTAAACGCCAGTCTACAGAGTGATGCCATCAGCCATTTAATGAGTGATCCTGTGTACCCAGCACCTGGGCTGTGGAGCCACAACCACCAGAGCTGTCCTCATGGACTTGTTTCCTGTGACTGCCTAAACACACCCTGAACCCAGGCCCAGAAAGGCCTGGGACCACTCTAGAGAAAGTAGATCCACCTGGAGGGACTGGCTGCCGATAAAATAGCAAACAAAAAATTACTTCCTAAGGGGAAGGCATAGCAAAAACAAAACAAAGAAACCTAAAACTTGGCCACTGAGGACAACATTCACAAAGAATAAATCCTAAGTGGCACCTACCCTGAAAGCAGAGCAAAAATACTAAACAAACCAACCTTTAAAAAAGTTGAGCTAAATTTCAGCCTCTCATTGTCATGGGCCATGGGGTCTCCTGCCGGGGCTACAGTGCTTTGGGGCTCTGTGTGGCAGAGTGGGCACACTATAGTGCTCACTCACGTTAGCTGTGCCACACTGTGCCTGGCAGGCTCTTGCTTCCTCCAGAGGAGCCACTTCACCCAGACTTGTGACAAGTGGCCAACAGTGCTTGCTCCTCCCATTGGCTCTGGCCTGTGCCATCCACAGGGGTAGGTGCAAGCAAGGACATCCTTCTTCTGGGAACTTTGAACATGGTTGTCACGCTATGGCTCACCCACAAGCAAGGTACTGGCTTGCCTGACCCCAACTCTACTAGAAACTGGCCTTCCAGTCCTGACTGTGGTGTGGGCAGCTCCTCCCTTAGGCCTGGTCAGCTGAGGTGGGGTTTGTCCCTCTTCCTTACACAGCTCCAAGACCCTGTTCCCTGCACAGTGGCAGAGGAGCCAGCCTGAGCCTGGTGCAGCCTGGCTCCACCAGGCCTCTGTGATGGCTTTGAGCACTCCTGTACCTTGACTAGCAGGCTGACTAGTAAGAGCTACAGCTAAGTAAAGGGGATGTCATCAGGCAGCTTGAGACAGAGGGACAAGATGAGATGAGGGGGGTGAGGGTGGCTTATGGCAGATCTAGCTGGACACTCTCCTCCCTGGTAGTCCAGGGCCAAAGGGCAGGAAGAACTCAGTACTGGCACCAGGTCACCAGCAGCAAGCTGGGCAGTGGTGCACAGCCATCTCTCTGTGGGACCTTGAGGTGTAGTTGAAAACGGAGTCACAAGTCAGATTAAAACAGCACCAGCTCCCTGGAATTTAGGGACAGGGCATGGTTCCCCATCATACGACTGCAGGATGCAGGTTATCATGAGCTGTCTGGGGTTCTCCTTGATGCTTTGTGTACATGGAGAACATGCAGAATGTGCAGAACTGGCCCCTGGCCACCTCGGTTGGTGCCAGCACTGATAGCCACAGCCTCTGCTGCTCCAAGGCAGGGGACAGTGAAGAGTCCAGAGGGATGCAGCCAAAGTGATGGCTGGGCCATGCAGCACCTGGAGGAGTCACCATGATGGGGTGTGGAAGGAGGCCCCTGAGCTTGAAGATACACCCTCTGCATCTTAATGAATGTCTTTAAATAACGTTTATTCTGCAGTTAATTGGTACAGTGTTCAATAGGTACCAATAGGATAAGTATGTTAATAAATACATTAATTTTATTGTTTATACAGTTTATAATATTAAAATAATTAATATGTCCAGAGGTCTTTGCATACTATAAACACTGTGCTTGTCTTTTTTGCTGAGCTATGTGTGCATTTCTATTAATCTTAAGAGTTAAATTTCTAGGTAATTGTATATGAGCATGTTCTGTATGTTCAGCTCTAGGGAGACTGACAGTTTTCCAAGTGGTTGTACCAATTTATACTCTCAGAGACTGAAATTTCTAATGACTCAAATCCTCATAAGCTCTTGGTGTTATTTATATGTTTATGTATATTACACATGAGTTGTAAGTCTATAGTGCATGGAGTAGTATCTTATGAAATCAGTTTATTAGTACATTTCTCTGAAATCTAACAAAGGGGAAAACCTCTCATAAATGTATTTCCTATTTGTATAGATTATTTATTAAGTACTTTTTAAATTTGTTACCTTCTTCTCACTTTACTATTGGATTTTTAAAAATTTATATGGGTTATTTATATAATTGATATGTATATAATTTTGTAAAGTTTGTGTGTGTGTATATGTAGGTGTGTATGTATGTAGCATATATTTAGCAAATAATCTCCATACTGTGCTACCTTTCCCCATACCAACATTTTCACTTTTATTAAATAAAGTTTATTGTTTTAATGCATTCCAGTTTATCAATCTTTTATATTGCTGGTGCTTTCTGTATGCTATACAAAAATTTTACACCAGATTATGAAGATAATTCTACTTTGTATTAATATATTTAAATGTTTAACTGATCTTTTAAAGTTGAATCAGTAACTCTTCTATAATTGATTTTGTATGACATGAGTTAGTAATCAAGATTACATTTATTTTCCAAATGAATGTTTAGAAGGAAGATTTATAGTAATCATTTGTTTACTATAAACAATTACTATAAATCATTATTTATAGTAATCAAATGTTTATCTGAAAATAAAACTAAATAATGTTTCCAGCACAAATTTATTTTTCTATTTGATATACTACTTTGTGTACAGAAGTAATGTTATCAACAGATATTAAATAATTAGTTTTGAATAACATCTTCCTCAAATCATAAACTAATTTCTAATCTTTTTCTTATAATTGCAATACTCCCGTGATTAAACCAATAGTAAACATCTACTGAAAATGAGGTATTGGTGATGTGATATCTAATAAAAGAAACTTTTATATTAAATAACTGGAAAGCTGGTGCCCACTTTCCTCCACGGTATTAATTGTAAAGATATGAATAAACTTATTTTACTTATAAGATGGTAGACCTTGAATATGCCAATGAATGCTTTTAAATGTCAGTGAAGATGAATGCTATAAGAATACCTTTTAAAATTCTCAAATAATTGCCACTGATAATTAATAATACTTATTAATTTTCTGTGATTATAAATTCTAATAATAATAATAAAATACTACTTTACACCAACCTTGACAGAATCTTTGAGTTTTGGGTTGGGTTTGAACCTGCCACCTTTGGCATATGGGGATGGTGCCCTACCCTTTTGAGCCACAGGCGCCACCCACCTTGACAGAATCTATTGCCATCTAATACATAATGTAGTTATTTGTTTATTACATGCCTCCCCCTCTAATTTGTGAGGTATATAAAGGCAGGGTTATTATCCTCTTCATAGCACTCTGTAGTACCTGAGCACAGGAAATTGGCAGCCACAGAGTAACCACTATTAAGTCCTTGTTAGGTGAATAAATGTGAACATCAACAAACATTTGCAGTGATGTCAGATGTTTTGAGACTTACTCTTGGTCTCAAAACTTTTTATCCTACAATAGGAAACAATAAAACTTAGATCCTTACTACTTCATATGAATCTTAGAAGTAAGTAAGCTAATAAGAGTTGAGCTGCCAAATCTAATCTAATCCCACTGAGACAATTGAACAAATGTTCAATGTTCAGAAAGAAAATGGAACACAACACTGCAATAGGCCTTGCCTCAGATCGGGATTGCTGTAGGAGTTTGATAAACCTCCACATTTCACACATACTTCTTTATAAACATGTCTGTTAAGGAAGATATATCATTCACAGGTCAATCACATTTCAGAGGTATCTTGTATACCACATAGGATGAAAATCGCATTCCCGAATAAAATGAGAGTTAGCCATTCCTGGTACCAGAAATAGAAGAATGGGCACTGCAGAGCTATCTTTTATTTAAGTAACAAAGTTTAAATAAGTCAGTTTATTTTATTCTCTGCATTTAGAAAGTATAAATCCACACAAATCCAACTGAGGTTACCAGTGAAATGGGAAGGATACCCAGAATGAGGGTATGAACTACAAAAAATACCCATTGAAAGAAGTTTTGAAAATATGCAGCTCACTCTAGTGTTCCGCAATAGAGCATGAAAAAGAAATTCTCCCATGAGAATTCCAAATTACCAACTGATATGTTTATTTGAGAAGAGTCAATAAAAGCTGCTTTACTTGAATAACCGTAAGAATAATCTTCTGGAGGAATCTAGTTAGACTCCTGCTAAAGAATTCTAGCAAGTAAATTATGAACTCTAAAAAAAAAATTACAATAAAAACATCCAAAAATGAAAGTCAGTCCCATGCATATCACAGATATGAAAATTATTAAATAAGAATGTAAATTTATTTGGTCACTGTTATGTAATGACAAAAAATAGGGTATTAAAAATATGATCAAGGAATGAGAGACCACCTAGGAGGACTAGAATAATTTCAAAAAATTGAAAAATTATAAGGAGTGTGGTTATACATTATTTGGATGTACGGGTGAGTGTGTATGTCCATACACATTTAGTCATTGATGTAACATTAAGAAAATTATTCAGAATGGAAAACATAAATACTAGTTTATATACTTTTAGTTCGAATAATAGTTGAGTATACTGCAGAAAAAGTGGAGTGGAAATTATTTAAAGATACATTGACATAAGGGATTCTAGAATTAACAGATAATATACATCTTCAAATTCCAAAATGATAAGAAGCCACAAGCCATATGATTAGTAAACAAGCAAACACTGCTAAATGCTTAATAATGAAGAATGCAGAATACTAAAATCAAAGAGCTTTTTTAAAAAAAGGACAATTAACTTGGTGGCTCACACCTCTAATCCTGGGAGACTGAGGCAGGAGGATCTCTTGATCTCATGAATTTTAGAGCAGCCTAAGCAAGAGTGAGACCCATGTCTATACAAAAACAAGAAAAATTAGCTGGGCACTGTGGCTGTGGCTGGTGCCTGTAGTGCCGGCTACTCCAGAAACTGAGGTTAGAGGGTCACTTGAACCCAGGAGTTTGAGGTTGATGTGAGCTAGGCTCATACCACTGCACTTTAGTCTGGGCAACAAAGAGAAAAAAAAAAGAAAGAAAGAACAGTGAGATTACTACAAAAAGAAGCAGTTATTACTGACATCATCAGTCTTATAAAAAATAATATAATCAAATTTATGCAAAAGTAATATAGTCAAAGTCCTGATTAAAAAAAAAAGTTATCCTAAAATTACATATTGCATGAGAGTAAAAATAAATCAATATAAAAAAAAATTGAGGGACCATTTTATTGATAGACAGTCACCAAACTAACTCCTAAAGGATATAATTTAGGAAAGAAGTAAAAGATTCCAGAAACAAATGATTATAAAAATAATGTTTAATTTGTAAATAATAAAGATAGATCCTAGTTATAATGTGGATAATTAAGATTAAATATGTTCAAGCTGACTGAACTGAAACACAGAGGATTTATAATATTGATTAATTTTAGGTATCATTGATTTTTAATTTTAAGTATTACATGAACACAGGAAATATTAAAATTTGTGGAATAACCACTAACATAATAGGCATCAATTTATCATTTTCTGACTGAGAGGGAGAAAGAATATACTTTTACTTTCAACTTTTTAGTGTGTTGAAAGTAAAAAGTTGAAAGTAAAATTAAATAGAAAATTAATATACCATATTCCCACGACTTCATCTGTGTAATCCTTCACCAATTGATTCAAATATTTTAAAGTTTTTTTATTATGTTTTAAAATAATTTTTTTGCTAGGTAATGCTTTCTATTTTTTATCTTCTCTTCTCAGTTCAATTGCAACTTCCCTGACGTTAGAGACCCAGACAGATGTACTATCACTAGTATTTGGTGTAAGTCAGGGAAGGTTTTTACTTTTTACTCTCAACACACTAAAAAGTTGAAAGTAAAAGAATAAAAAAGTAAAAGACAAGAATGAACCCAATATTGTACCACACAATTATTCTCAAGTAGAACATTCCTATTTCAGAGGAAGAATACCAATATTGACTTCATTAAATCCATTTGCTGAGTTTATTGAATTTTGGAAACTACTATAAATAACCTTAGTAGTGCAGAAAATTATTTGACTTTAAAATTACACGCTTTAGTTAAAATTTTTTCTCTTTAGCTTAGTAATTATGCATGCACACAATTATTGCCCCAAGTCTGCTAAGGTCATCTGTCTTATTTTGTATATTCTAAACATTTATTACGTGGCAGGAAATATCTATTCTGTGAGATTCCCTTTTCCATAAAATCTTCACTGAAATAAATGTTTCTTTCCTGGGGTTATTCACTTCTGATTTTTAACTCAGTTGTTTTTTTCTTTTATGATTCCCCTCGTATTTGGGGGGACTAGATGTCTTATCATTTCTTTTTTTCAATCTGTATTAACACGAGGATGCATAAAATGCGCAAAACGGTGCTTAGTGCCTTAAATTTATAGACAAATTTAACAGGAATCTATCATCCAAAGCCTAAGAGAGTGACAAAATTTATTATCACTGTCTCCAATGCCAGCTTTATTTTTTTTTGTGAGCAGTCATAAGAAAATAGCACAGTTAATGGGCAATTCAGTGAAGAATCACTTCTTAATTATGTAGGATACAATTTGTTAGTGTCAGAATATGAAAGTAGAGTGGTGCAGCTTGTTGAAAACAATCATTTTAAAAAATTAGATGACGTGAGAAATTATTGTAGTTGCTGGTTTAAAAAGTTTAGCTAACCAGATCCCCCCTGAGGCTGCGTGAGTGTAGGAGCCGGTGTTTCTGGTCAACATGTTCATGAAGGAGTCTGGTGTACCAGGCACGGTAATCATCCTCCAACAGGCAATCCATGCACATTCTGTCATTTGATTTTCATTCTGAAGAGAAGATATTCACAGTTACGCTCATTTTTATATACACATACATAAAACTACAAGCCCAAATCAACCAGTTTTAAAAATCTTTAAAAACTCAAGATGGATGAAGCTAGGTCACAGAAAACCTTCCCTGACTTACACCAAATACTAGTGATAGTACATCTGTCTGGGTCTCTAACGTCAAGGAAGTTGCAATTGAACTGAGAAGAGGAGATAAAAAATAGAAAGCATTACCTAGCAAAAAAATTGTTTTAAAACATAATAAAAAACTTTAAAATATCTGAATTAATTGGTGAAGGATTACACAGATGAAGTCGTGGGAATATGGTATATTAGTTTTCTATTGCTATGGTAAGAAATTTTCATGAAGTTGTTGCATTAAGAAAACACAAGATGATCTCCAGCTATGTAGGTTAAAATTTGAATGCAGGGCTTTCCAGGTTAAAAAATAAAGGTGCTGGCAGAGCTGTTTTCTTACGGCGTACTTTGGAATATAATCTGCTTCCAAGATAATTCAGGTAGTTTGCATTTGTAGGACTGAGACTCCCCAGGTCTAGTGGGGATCCTTTGCTTCTGAAGGGGCACATGTTCCCTTCATATTTTCCTGGGCTCCTGTAGGCTTCTCTCTGATCCTTGCATATAAGAACCTTCCAATGATTTGACGCCATGTCAAATCTACCACAGACTTGGGATCACTTTGACTTCCCCTCCTACACTATCTCTCTTGCCTTGTTCTTCTGCAGTATTTTTCTTTCCTCAGCCTGAAAAAAATTGTTTACTTTTCATGACTCCTGTGATTAGATAGGGTATACCTAGATAATCCAGGGTTATTTTATTTTAAGGTCTATAACACTGATTACATCTACAAAGTCCCATTTGCCATGTACCATACGCATTCACATGCTCTAGGGGCTGGGGCAAGGGCATCATTGGGGTGGGGGTGTGGGAAATGAATTACCCACATGTGCTCATGAGAAAAGAAAATACACTTCCCAAAGGAATCAAGCATTGTAAGATGTAGATTGGTTAAAGACAATTTCTCTGGGGGGCCAATTTCTCTGGGATTGCCTGCGCTCTGGAGTTCCAGGCCAGCCTGAGCAAGAGTGAATCCCCGTCTCTACCACAAATAGAAAAAAAAAAAAAAAAAAAAAAAAAATTACATAGCCAGGTGTGTGGGCACGCACCTGTAGTCCCAGGTACTTGAGAGGCTGATGCGAGGGGATCGCTTGAGCACAAGAGTTTGAGGTTGCTGTAAGTAGTGATGATGCCAAGGCACTCCACCCAAGGCAACAGAGTGAGACTCCACCAAAAAACTGCCAAAAAAAAAAAAAAGGACAATTTCTCAGAGAGACTAGCCACTGAATGACAGCATTTTGGAATCCTGACAATGGCCCCATCGCCCTCTTCTGTTCATCAATCTTCCCCTTGTTAAAGAGACAATCACAGCTAGTGGGCTGAACATAACTTAGGATTCACTTGGTTTAATCTTTTTGCTTTACAAAAAAGAAAACTTTCTGCAGAAGTGCAATGGGTTATCTGAGCTCATGCAAACACTTTGCAGAACAACCACTTAAAAAGGTAAAGAGAGAAACATGATGTGAAATTGGGTGGGCACAACCTTAAAGGAAGAACAGCTCAGCTTCTCTCTTTCTAGTGTGCTCTCGTGAAGCAGCTGGATCCTCCCTGCCTCACCCTTCTCCTCCAACAGGAAAGTAGCCAGAGGCCTTACAAATTCTTTTTTTTTTTTTTTTTTTTGAATTTATTTATTTTTTTATTGTGGAGAAGGGGCAGGGAAAGAAGGCGGGGGAAGAGGTGAGTGACAGGGTCGGGCCAGTGGCATGGTACCACATTGGCTGTATCTAGGTAGAGG